>JARFJB010002478.1:337500-363647 GCA_036346205.1 Vesta saturnalis | reverse complement strand
CTTTAAAGAGATTTTGAATATAGATTTATAATTTATCAAGTTTGGTGTTTTACCTTATTGATTTGTTACCAGAACTACTTGTTTATTATTTTACTTAAATATTTCCTCTTGATAATGATACACGTTGCGTTAAAACTCGTAGAAAAATAAATAATCATTAAGAGGAACTGTGGATTTACATTGTAATTAAAACATGGGTGCTATTATTAGATATCTATTTAATTATTGTTATTACAACAAAATTATATTCAATAGTAGGCTTTCAAATAGATGCACCTAATCTTTATAGCGGACATAAATCATAACATAACACAAAACACTTTATATGTGATTTGTTTGATATGCGTTTTAAGTAAAACTAAAAGCAAAACTATGTGATTCTTCTGCAAATTATGAAATAATCTTAAACTAGCGTAGTATGCCAAATTATTCATTATCAAATTTTGAAACGGGGTTATCGTGCATTACTAACTTAAATCCAAATGATTTTTCTACCAGTAAAAGCAAACACTGTAAGGGCTCACACTGTCGAAATCCAATTTCAGTAATCGCAATATGCTTTTAAAAATTATATTTTGAAGACAAAAAAATGAAAACCTTTACCATTATTATACATAATTAAAATACTTATCTTTTGTGGGCCTGTTAATGGTGTATTTTTATTTTTATATTTTACATACATCTCTGCGTTTCGATAGCTATGGTCCTCAGCAGTGGGAATTCTATAAGAATTGTTCACGATATTAGAATAAATTTAAGAAATATAAAATATATGAAAACGCAAAAATAAGCCAGCTATTAATATAACAGTTTGAAAATTGTATAAAGCCAACGACGGCATCGAATTTTCGTAAAGAATGAAATTAAATATTGCTAAACTGTCTTGAACATGACAAGTCAGAATACCCTCTAACGGTCGAACACTAACAGTGAAAAATGTCATAATCAAAAAGACAATTTAAGTTAGTTTAGATTGTGAGAAAATTTAATTTCAAATTAATAAATGCATCTACAAACTAAAACTTAACAAATCAATTAAATATCTGGTCAAACCTAACAAAGAAGTAGTTTTTTGTTAATAATTATAATTGATATTTTACTGTCAAAACACAGTGTAGTACATTTAATATGATTTTTAACTTTAATTTTAATTTTAACTATATATGATACATTATTATAGTGCTATGGTAACTTAACATACAATATTAGTGTATGCTTTTACCAATTTCAAATTAAAGTTTTTCGCAACTTTACGCTTACATCATAATTTGACTAAATTTTGTTAAATTTGCTTTTTGATTATGAAATTTTTTACCACTAGCCTTCGACCGCGTTTTGATTTGTCATCTTCGAGGCAGTTTAATAATATTTAATTTTATTAAGGATCTAGTTATTCTTTAGTAAAACTATATTCCACAGTTTGCTGTATACGCTTATCAAACTGTTACATTAATAGCAGGATTATGCTTTCATATTTTCATATTTCATAAATTTATTCGAACATGTAAACAACTCTTAAAGAATTACCACGACTGATGACAATAAATGAAATTGCTACAGAAACGTATAGATTTATGTGAAATATAAATGTAAAAGTCACAATTATAAAACCAAAATAGGCTGAATATTCAAGACATCGCATAACCTATAAAAAATGTTGAATTTTGATATGAGTTTAGTACAATAACATTAAAATACAATGATGCGTTTAAAATTGTAATGAAGTTTCAACACAATCAAGTTTAAAATGTAATACCAACAAATTCTCCATAAACCGCTGCTCTACTACTTACATACATGCTACATCACTTTCCATAGTTTTCTTGAAAAATTACACAAATAAGAAAATATCAGAATCAAATTTATATTACCAACACTGTTTAAGTTGCGTATCAGATTTTGAAATTAATTAAACCTATTAACAAAATCGTTTATAGTGTTGATTACTAAAATGTCCTAACATTACTGTTTACCTTCTAATAGTATACTAAAGTGATAAACCCTACCACTATATTTGCATTATTTAAACGCTAAACCCGAGTATTTCAAAACGCTTCCAAACATTACATCTACACCAAGGACAAAATTAATGTCAAATTCAGTAGGCCGTTTTCATACAAACCTCATTCCATATTCACTCGGTCTTCACCCGATATCACAGCAGGGTTATGCAGGCTGTTACCATTAGACCTGCTGCTTGCTTTTACATATATTACCAATTCCCAGTTTGGTGCTTGTTACAAAACTTTATTAGAATATCAAGAACGGTCACAGATTTCCCTTCAAATATTACACAAGTCATCCCAGATCATTTTGATTACATTAACCGGCTTAGAAAGGCAAACACTGTCATAATGCAATAAATTGGTTCAAGCAGATTATAATATTCAAACGTTTGAAATAAAATTTTAAATCTAATGATAGGATTACAAAGCTCTACGGTAAATATGGTATCTCATACCCATATTTCATATATTAACATTTGCTTATCTAAAATAGAGCAAGTTATGTTTTTAAAAAGAAGGAAAATAGACTGGACGGATTTACGTATAATGCAAATTTACAGACCATAATGCGAACATGAGCAAATAGTGAGATTGAATTGGTTTTCAAGTAATAGTTCAATATTATATACCAAAGAGCATCCTGTGCCTTTGCAACACAAAACTCTTAACTTTGAGGTTATTCTGAAAGAAAGCAAATATCGGTGTTTGATCACTAATGTAATTGATTTCTAGTTTTGAAAAAGGATTAGTAACAAAGGCCAATTATTTTACATAAAATGAATCATTAGTATTTACACATCGAGCCTGCATTAATGTCAATGTTAATATGTAAAGCGGAATTTGTAACCTGCAAATGTTAACACATAATTTACAATACAATCTACAATTTCAAGTATATCTGTATATATATATATATATATATATATATATATATATATATATATATATATATATATATATATATATATATATATATATATATATATATATATATATATATATATATATATATATATATAACGCCTCGATCGTTTTAGGAAAACGATAAATTTTTTTAAAAACTATTTCCATATGTATCTAGCATGTGTTAAAAATACTTTTATTTCTCAACCATACTTTTTTTTTTAATGGGAATGTCCAATTTTTTTAACAAATTTCACTTCTACCCAGTGCACGTTTATTCAGAGTTCCTTATAACTAAGTTTTATCATTTGTGAAATGTTTCACTTTTTTTAAAAATACAGAGCTTTTGCAAAAGCTGGGTATCTACCTAAGATGTAGATAAATTGTAATAAGATTTAGACAGTGGCGTAACTACCACCGGTCCAGCGGATGCAATGCAGTGGGGCCCCCGACTACAAGGGGCCCCCATTTGAGTTTTTTTTTTTTTTGCTTGTTCATTAAAGTTGAGAACAAAAAGTAATTATTTATTTTGGTATGATTTTTTTAAATGAAAAATAGGGATTCAATATTTTTCAATAAGATCCGTAAAATCTTTGGTAACGACGTTACGGGGCCTCCATTATTTTACGAAGTTTGGGCCTCCCAAATCTTACTATCAATCATTTGTTTTTAACACGATTGATAAAGAAATTTAATTTATTGTAGTTGTAGAAAACTTTCGTTTTTTCTTGCTTTCATGTCTTGAAATGGGCCCACCTGAGAGTCTCGTTATAAGTAATTTATAACTTTTCGACGTAACATCCAAATGAAAGGATTTACATGTTGCGTATGGATTCCATCTGGGGGCCCCGGTTCCAGATGTTTAATCTAACTAACTATACAAATTGTCATTTTGACAAAACGTATAACAATGTTATATATACTGAACACATTTATTTTTAATTAGCGGACTTACATGTCGGGTATGGACCTCTCCTGGGGGCCCCGGTTCCTGATGTTTACTCTAACAACTAACTATAAAAATTGTCATTTTGACAAAACGTATAATAATGTTATATATACTGAAAATTTTTTTTTAATGAAAGGATTTACATGTATATGGATCTCTCCTGGGGGCCCCGGTTCCAGATATTCAATCTAACAACTAACTATAAAAATTTTCATTTTGACAAAACGTATAACAATGTTATATATACTGAATAAAATTGGTTTCAGTTTATTTCATTTTTAAGTACGTGCACCGTAAAGGCAACATTTTTTGACTCGAATATAAGGACTATTGAATAGTTGCATCTTGAGCTCAACGGCTCCTATGGAAGAGCTGTTGATGCGAAATTCGAACGCTGGAGTCATTGCTCAAAGAAAATTCAAGGATGGCATCAAACCGCAAGTATCTGAGTGGATGTCAGAAAAGAAAGTTGAAAGCGGAGCGTCTCGAAGACGCTAAAAAGTTGCGACCGATAACTTCCTTTTTCCAGTTCAACGAAACTGATGCATCGGTCGAAACGATTAGGTAAGGAATTTTAAAAAGGGACATAAAGGTCTTGGTTTTTAGTAAGCAAATTATAGAATATTAGTTAGATTGAAAATAAACATAAATAACTGTTTTCATTTGAGCAACAATTTTAGTGCTTTTTGATCTATCAAACTATATTGATTGATTACATTTCAGTTTTAATTAACGCTAAATTTGATTTCCTTTACAATTTTAATATTATTTCCATATTCTAATAATTCATTATTTCGGTGTCCCTCATTCGGTGTGTCCCGCAGAATATAAACATTCGATACATCACTGAATGCATTTGTTTGGGAAAACACATATTCTTGGAAAGGTTGGAAGAAATATTTCTAGAAATTGTGTTGCGGCTGTATTCAATAATATACAGAATGTGTATATGTACGAATGTAATCTGTTTGTGTGCTAATGCATACAAACATGGAAAATTCCAGTTAATGATCTCAAAAAATTATTTGTACCTTCCAGAAAAAATTGCTTTAAATCTTCCAAGAATATTTTGTAGTGTTAATGGTATTATTTTCAGCGAAATAGAAAATCGGAATGCATTCGTCGAAGTTACTCCGCTTGATTTTGACAGCAGAAAGTCTGATTTGCATCACGATGGTGAAAAAGAAGCTTCACATATAACTGCGTATGTATCATACAATAAATCTAGTTTTTTAAAATGTTTTAGTGAATATGTTTAAACAATACGATCACCGAATACTTAAATTGCATCTATTGTACTTAAATTGTTCTTGTGTTTATCATAGAAAATATGACAAAACTGTATTTGAGTTTGTTTTAACATTTTTTACACAATGCGTTTAAGAGAATTATTTAACATTGCTGTTTACATAATTAATTACGCGTGTATTGCGAAAAATGAAAGATATGTTTTATTTGCAATTGAAAAGTTTTGGAATCAGAATCAGCTAAACAAATGATAATATTTTACATGTATATAATTTACACAAATAAAATTTGTACATTTTATGTTTAGCGTACAAGAAAGCCAAAAGTCGGCAGTTCAAGTGAACCAGAAAGAGGCAGTTCCTCAAACCTCAGCCTTTAATCAGGACTTCGAATCAGAACTTTCTGGTTTAATTGGGTATGTATACATATAGTTCCGAGACTGCGGATATTAAAATAAAAGAATTGATATGAAATTAATAATTATATAATTTGAATTACAGCCAAGATGAAGAGTTGTCTATTTCAGGCGAAGAGACAAAAGCTTCCCCCACGTTGAAGAGTGATTTGCATCCATCCGATAAAGGACTCTTCGAGAATCCAGTTTTAACTCCTGAAGAGAAAAGATTTGTTATTTCCGTTGGATCATGTCGTCCACGTGGACCATATCCTGTCGACGGGGAAACTAAATCTCATTTTTCGGACTTCTTTTACGAGATCACCAACAAAGCCTGTGTCAAAATTCCGAGAAAATGGCTCTGCTATTCAAAGATTCTGGACTGCGCGTACTGCGAACCTTGCTGGTTATTTGCTGACCGACAAAGTCCTAGCTTTCAGTCGGCCTGGATTGACGGAGTACGCGCCTGGCGGAATTTGTCGAAGAAAATACACGAACATGAGCGATCGCGGATTCATCTGAATGCTTGTGTCACGTTTGAAATGTGGCAAAATAATTCAACAATAGATCATAACCGCGAAAATGAGATTTTGAAAGAACAATCGTATTGGCGTAAAGTACTGGATCGGCTGTTGAACATCACAATCACCTTGGCTACGTGCAACCTCCCATTTAGGGACATCGTGAACAGATTGGCAGTAATGATGGGCAGAACGGCAACTTTTGTCAATTGTTGAGTTACTTGCTAAGTACGATGCGACTTTGCAGGAACTGATCGAGAAACCGGCGCGTTCAATACGATATTTGAGTCCAGCAATCCAGAACGAGCTGATTAATTTGTTGAGCCAGGCTGTTTCCAATAAGATTGTAAACGATATAAATTCAGCGCCTTTTTTTTCTATTATAATGGACACGACCCAAGACATCGCGAAAATTGATCAACTCAGTCAAGTTTTTCGGTACGTCACTATAGTTCAAAACGAATCTGGAAGGCCAACCGAGATTAAGATCAACGAATCGTTTCTGGGCTTCAAAAAGGTTGACGATGGTTCGGCGCAAGGTCTTCAAGAAGAGATAATCGACAGCATCAAAAGCTTAGGTATTTTCGATCTGTAGCATTTTTGTTTTTTACTCAATTTGCATTGTACAATGTTAAGTGGTTTTGATATGAATTCTTGATATGGTTTTCAGGTATCGATTTATCAAAATGTCGAGGGCAAGGCTACGATGGAGCAGCAGTCATGAGCGGTCAATATTCAGCAGTTCAACAGCGAATTTTGGCCGAAGATGATCGGGCAGTTTATGTACACTGCGCTGCCCACAATTTAAATCTTGTGCTGAATGATACGTTGAATGGCATTTTGGAGGTCAGCAAGTTTTTCGCAACGTTAGAGAAACTGTACGTTTTTTTCGCTGTCAGCATCAAGCGTTGGGCCTTACTCTTAGAAATACTCACGTCAGCGGAGAAGGCGACCTACGATTGAAGCGTTTGTGCCCTACCAGGTGGTCAAGCAGAAATGACTCGCTTTTGGCTGTTCGTCACAGATATTCGGATATATTACGCGCTTTGTCAAAAATAATCTTAACCAGTAAGAGCCCATCTGAGCGAGCAGATGCGTGCAATTTAAAGAAAGACATCGAGACATTTGAGTTTGTCTTCCAAGTTGTGCTGCATTCTAAAATTTTGAGCGCGACCAATGCCGTGTCACAAAATCTGCAAAAGTCTGATTTTGATCTGTGGCAAGCCCGAGATCTGCTTGAAGCAGCCCGGAAAGATTTAACGGAATTTAGAGGTGACTTCGACAAAGCCAAATCCGATGCAGTGAAGCTGGCAGCCGCATGGGTGTGAAACCGGAATTTTGTGCGAAACGGGTTAAAAAACAAAGCGCCATTTTGACGAACTTTGTGAAGACCAACGTCTGTCTGACGGCGAGAAACGTTTCAAAGTAAATGTTTACTATGCGTGTTTGGATATTGTAGTCACTCAGTTGAGACACCGATTTGTTGGCTTGAGCCAAATTGTCGATTCGTTCGCGATAATTCAGCCACAGAATTTATTGGAGTTTTCTGAAGAAGAACTTGCGAAGCGGTGCGAAAAGTTCAGCGAAATGTACTATGACGACGTAACCGACCAGCTGTTAAATCAACTGTTGTCCTTGCGAAGCTGTCTGAAAGACCAATTGTCGAAAATCCGCTCCATCAGGGAGTTGGCAAACTTGGTTCTGATCGAGTATTTCAGTCTCTCGGTTAGTTTCCCGGATGTGTGTTCCGTACTTTTACTCTTCTTAACAATTCCCGTGACAGTTGCAACGGCAGAGCGATCATTCTCTAAACTGAAGATGATCAAAAATTACCTTCGAAACTCGATGGGACATGAGAGGTTGGCGGACTTGAGTATTTTGTCCATAGAGAACAAGGTTACCAACTCCTTGAAAGCGAATCTGGACGACATTATCGATGCGTTCGTGAAAACGAAAGTCCGGAGAGCTAGATTCTAAGCATTTAATTTAAACTGTATTGGAAAACGTACGACATAAACAAATGAAAACAGAGTTCAAAATTTTTTCGCTTTCCTTTTTTTTTTTTTTGCTTGTAAGCTGGGGCCCCGCACCGACCATGCATCGGGGGCTCGGGAGGGATCGTTACGCCACTGGATTTAGATTACAGACTACCAACATCATAGGCTAAGAGCTGCAACAAAAAATAATTTTTGAACGTTATACAGGATGGCAGATATTTCAGGCTCAACCTTATCTGACTTCAAATTTAAAAAAAAGTGCTTTACTGAAATGGGGCGTCTTGTATTTTCTCCGATTAATCAACTGCTTAATTAATTGTCGCTCAGTCGATATCCGACTTCCCAAAAGTATTGTTAAATATCGTTTTTGTCCATCTCTTATATTTTTAAAAATCAAGATAGTCGGTCTAAGGTCTAACAAAACATGAAAGTTGATACCATTCCAGAGAAAGCTGACATGATTATGTTTTTTGTAGAGACGCCTTTTATGTGTAATGCTAATGAGCGTAAACCTTCGTCGCAAATAAACAATTTTCTGAATATTACACTTTTAATTCCCACGAAGGCAACCTAAATTAAAATTCTAGCATCCCCCGCGATCCTTACACAACTCCTTGACGACCTCCCCGACGAGATAGAAGAATCCCTAGATAACATCCCATATGCCCTCCGCATTCCACCGTCTATCCTATGAGGACCGAATCGGATTAACCAGACTAAGCACGCTACACCCCACTAAACAACACGCACACTAAAACCAATTAACACATTATTCGATAGTCTAATAAACCTAAATATTTTTTTTTACACCGAAAATAGCCACACCTCACGATTGTACACTATACAATAGCACATACATTGTGAAATTAATAGAAATCTAAATATTGACAAATTTATATCGTTAGAAAGTTAAAAAAATCCGCATTTTACGCAAAAAATGGCCATTCCATTTGAAAAAATGAAGTTATTGTTGATTGTAATTTTTCTCTTTAATTTAATTATATTTTAGTTCGTAATTTTGTTTTTCTAATTATTAAATAATGTTTTATAACGGGTTACTAGACAACACAAACTAAAAATTGAATAATACAGCAAATATCGACAAATGTATATCGTTAGAAAGGTAAAAAATTCCACATTTGACGCAAAAATGAAGGAATGGACGTTCCATTTGAAAAAATCAAGATACCACTGAGATTTTCTAAACATAAGAACAATACGGATTTCACCGTCCGGACAACGCTAGTAAATTTCATGTCTAGTAACATCGCAGAGTCATAGTCTTTTAAGTTTTGTGACCACAGCGATATTATATTTTTTTTAGACACATACTTTTTTTGTAAAAATGACGAATTGCAGCTAAACGATTCGTTTTAGGTACTTTGATATAAATCGTATATATATATATATATATATATATATATATATATATATATATATATATATATATATATATATAGGATGTCTCCAAAAGGTCTGTACAATATACTATGACGAACTCCTGAGATTAAAATATGAGGAGCCTAGCCTGATTTACTTGACTCCAAAAGTTGACAGTTTCCCAAATACAGTGTGTCAAAGTTATTATTTTTTAACACTTTTTTAAGTATCTGTCAACAGAATTTGCATGATATTTGGTAACTAGTAATTTTCTATCATTAGTAATCCAGATTTGTTCATAGTTTTTATCTATCCTCCAGAGGGCGTCATCAGTAGCTTTTTTTCTACATTTAAAGGTTTTAACTTTTTTCCGCCTCACTATATTAAATTTTTAGTGAGAAATTCTTATTCTCTGGTATGTTTTCTTCAAAAAAGGTATACCTTGTAGCTGTCGCTTAGAGCAGCCGTTTCTGTGATAATCGAATTTAAACTCTCGAAGTAAAGATGAATGAATATTTTCTTTTTCTGAAAGTACCATATAAAGAACTACTTTGATCACTAAAATGAGCTAGGAAAACGGGATTTTCCTCTGTAGTGAGGATAGTAATAAACAGTGTTGCCGAGTTAATAATGACACTTAAAATTGGAACATAGCCATATCATTTTCTTTATTCCGCGCTGTATAAGTTTTTCAACGTCCGACCATTGCCCGATTCTGTGTGTCTACCCACCTACGTCTTACTACGCTCTGTGACAAACTTTGAACTCGAGTTGAAAAACGACACTTTCCTCTCTAGTTTTAAAAATAGCTATCATTAGGATTCTCTCTTAAATGAAATGTACATAGTATAGTATTATTCCTTTTCTAAGCCCACTTTGGCATATAATTGAAGAATCATAAATATGCAGATGTTCAAATATAATTTCTGTTTAGGATTGTAAAACGCAAAGTATCAAAATTGTATTTTAGTCAAATTTAATTTACAAAATTTTAGCATTATAAATGTAATTCAGGTTCTAACGTTTATATTTGCACGTAATGTTTATATACAAAATATTGTACATTTCTAACATAACAATTTTGTAACAAGTTCAAACAAATAAACAAATTTAGAAGATCTCAAAGCAAGTTTAAATATCACATTGCTGTATACTTTTGTACACACAAGAAGGAAAATAAGAAATAAATAAACCATATGACTACTATTTATTATATCGTATACTTACAATGAATCATCGGTAGCTAACCTACTTATTGGTTGATCAACTTTTGTTTAAACCAAATACAGTAAGGAGCACTTTACATTGTTTGATCATATTCATTCTTTTTAAGGTTTCCTACAACAATATTTTATCAGAGAAACTAATCTAAAACTGAATTAAGTTCACACGCACATGCACACGCACACGCACACGCACACGCACACGCACACGCACACGCACACGCACACGCACACGCACACGCACACGCACACGCACACGCACACGCACACGGACACGCCCTCGCACACGCACACCCACGTGCACACGCACCTGTACACTCACACTCACACGCTCACGCACACGCACACGCACACGCACACGCACACACACACGCACACGCACACGCACACGCACACGCACACGCACACCACACGCACACGCACACGCACACGCACACGCACACGCACACGACACACGCACACTAACACGCACACGCACGCGCACGCGCACACGCACACGCACACGCACACACACACACGCACACGCACACGCACACGCACACGCACACGCACACGCACACGCACACGCACACGCGTACGTACACGCACAACCACACGCACGCGCACGCGCACGCGCACACGCACACGCACACGCACACGCACACTCACACGCACACGCATACGAACACGCACACGCACACGGGCAGGCCACGCACGCACGCATACGCACACTCACACGCACACACACACGCACACGCACACGCACACGCACACGCACACGCACTCGCACACGCACACGCACACGCACACGCACACGACACGCACACGCACACGCACACGCACACGCACACCACACGCACAACCACACGACACACGCACACGCACACGGACGCATACACACACGGCCACGCACCGCACACACACAGCACACGTCACACGCACACTGACACGCACCAGCCACGACACGCACACGCACACGCACACGCACACGCACACGCACACGCACACGCACACGCACACGCACACGCACACGACACACGCACACAGCACACCGCACACGACACGCACACGCACACACACGCACCACACGCACACGCACACGCACACGCACGACGCACACCACCCACGACACGCACACGCACACCACACACGCACACGACACGCACACGCACACGCCACCACAGCACACCACTACGCACACACACGACACACACGCACACGGCACACACACACGCACACGCACACCACACCACACACGCACACGACACGCACCACACGCACGCACGCACACCAGCACCCACACCACACCACGCACACGCACACGCACCACACACCACGCACACACCGCACACGACGCAACGCACACGACACGCCACGCACACGCACACCACGCACGCACACACCACACCACACACGCACGCACACACACGCACGCACACCACGCACCACGCACACCACACACAGCACACGCACACGACCACACGCACACCACACGCACGCACACGACACCACACGCACACACACACCACGCACACCACCGACGAACCACACGCACGCCACGCACACACACGCACCCCACGACACCACACCACGAACACGCACACGCACACGGCAGGCACACGCACGACACGCACACGCACACCACACGCACGACACACGCACACGCACACGCACACGCACACGCACACGCACACGCACACCACACGCACACGCACACGCACACAGCACACACGCACACGCACACCACCACCACACGCACGAACACCACACGCACACGCACCACGACACACGCACACGCACACGACACACGCACACGCACACGCACACGCACACGACACACGACACACCACAGCACACGCACACCACACACGCACACGGACACGCACACGCACACGACACGCACCACGCACACGCACACACACACACGCACACGCACCGACACCACACCACACGCCACGCACACGCACACGCACACACACACACGACGCACACGCACACGCACACGCCGCACACGCACACACTCACACACGACACCACTCACACGCCACGCACACGCACACGCACACACGACACACGCACACGCACCACACCACACCACACACGCACACGCACACGCACACGACACACAGCGACGACACACACCACACCACGCCACGCCACGCGTACACAGCAACACACACGACCCACACACCGCTCACGTACACTCACACGCACACGCATACGAACACGCACACGCACACGGGCAGGCCACGCACGCACGCATACGCACACGCACAAACGCCCGCACACACTCTCGTATTCTCACATTTACACGCATTCTCATACATGCGCACACACATATGATGCATTCGCATCGTATGTGTCTACCCGTATCTTTAGCTGTGAATGTGCAATAGTTTCTGTATTACAGCGTCTATTCCTTTTTTCTCATGCAAATTTAAAATTGATGATAGAGTTTGTCAATTACCAAAACGTTTGAACAGCAATCGCAAATGTTTTCTAAGTTATATTGTATCGATTGTGAGTATTTAAGTATAAACAGTAAGTTGTTAAATTATTACTTATGGTTATAATGATCGGTTGGGTGCATGGAATATATTCTAATACCATTAGCAATAAACTAAACGGCTATAAACAGTTGTAAAGAACCAGCGTCCTTTACGTATGCTTTTCAGATTAAATTATTCGCGGACCATCCTATATGTAAAATTTCAGAAGTTTACGCGATATTACACCACAAATAATACCTTAATCACCGCTGACGTGTATTTCTAAAAACCAGTAAGTTTTTGTACGTCAGAATAATTGCAACAAATCCCATAACGGCATCCCCCGCACGGTAGCCGCGAAGCCGCCCATCGATGCACCTTTATAAACCCGCGACGCGCTGCTCTCGGGGAACTCTCCGTTCATCATCTATCACCACCTGCCCGATCGTGACCGAGACCGCTGCGCCGTTCCAGATATACAGTAGCCGCCGCACCGATTACTTCTTGTAAGCACCGACCTGCTAATCGCTGTAGAGGAGCCCATCGCGATCGCGTGATAACGCGCACCACCTCGCGCCGGGCTACCTAAAGTTTAATCCCGCACTGTAATTGATAGACACGTAAGTTGTATAATTATAAAATCTAACAATTCACTATCAAACACTACAGAACGTAAATAACGACGGGTTTAGTCTCCAGGAGTTATAAAGTTATCATTGCACAAACACATACATACAGAGCGTAACGAAGGGGTAACCCCCACGTCGCCTGACAAAGTACACCTAGAGAAAGAGTGCCACGCAGGGTAGAGCCCGACGTCGCTGCAAACACTTGAGGGTGAAGGTTGGATACAGGGCTGTAAAGACCTACGACCTTTTTGTTCTTAGTACACCAGGTTAGACAGGCCTTACGTCTCCTGATTATCACTAAGACCCCGCTTAATACACCTACATACAATACATACAGACAAAGACAATAACCACACACGGTGTCTTTAATCGCAGGAGGATATATAAAGAAACCTGTTGCATAAAATTGTATTCCGAATAACCATCGCGAAACACCTAGTGCAAGACCATTCTTAATTGAATTAAGAATATACGCCGGAAATTAAAACCGCAGATAATATGTAAATTATCCAATATTTACCGATACTTAATTATATAAATCCGACCGCGTGTATATTACGATGTACCTTAAAAATTAGTAAATTCGTTTTATTCTAACATTTTAGTATAGCGAATATTTCGTTTACGTTATAATTTGTATATAATTAAATTTAGTTACGCCGTTAAGACGTAATCCTGTTGCTTAAATAATCTAAACGCAAGTCCAGAGATCTCGCATTTGCATACGCGAATCTCGCGCGTGTATTGCTTCATTGGAGTACGACATACCAGCTTCAGCGCTCCAGAGTTAGTGAAGAATAATAATTATGCCATGCGCATAAGCCGAGAACGGTATTGATTTTCTCCGTCCCCGAAACGATTCGAGTTCGTTGCACTGGCGCCGTTGACCAAAACTGTATTGGGGCAACCGTACCAGCTTCTGTAAATACAGGACCGTAATATAAATATTACATACTAGGTAGGGAGTAGACTAAGATAATATCTCTGTTCACAGAAACGACTACGCACCCAGTAAACAGCTGCCCCCAGGAGAACGAGTGTGAGGAGCCGCCAGGACCAAAACCAAAATACATTTTAGTTGTTATTTATCCTTTCTTTATTTTGTTAAATTATGAAAAAATATACATTCTAAACCGCTTAAGCATAATTATTTAAGGTGACAGTGTTAAGCCTACCAAATAGTACGAACCACACCCTGTTTATAATAAATTATAAACACGACTGAGCAAAGCCGGGGCAAACTAAAAACCGCGCTGGGTTACCACCCAGGAAGGGGCATAACATATAGCAACGCAAAGAGTTGTTACACAGTTAGGTTCAAGATTCCATATCAACTAAACCCTAAATATTTTAAAGGAAAAATCCGCCATTAAGGTAACCCAACGTATAAAATGCAACGTGTGATTGAATACTGCTACAGATTTTTTGTTTTTCGAATTTTCGGTAGACACGTTTACACATTTGGGAATTTTTATTTTGAAAGACAAAGAGATTGATCGCTATACACCTTAGCTTAAGGTCGTTTCTTTAACGAGTTTAGGTCTCGAAAACATATTAGGTTGTCGGATCGGACAATAAATTTGGGAAGCGTTAAATTCAATTGCAACGTTTCACTTTGTTTGGAAATACATATTTGTAGTTACTACAGTATGAAGTAGAATTTAATTTCACCAATTCTGTAAATGTTGTTTGCCTTTATTAGATTGGAATTTCTTTTTTTTTTAATTACGGTCTATTTCCACACGTTGGTGAAATTTAGGAAATCCATTTCAATATTTTGAAGGACACTTTATTATTTTCTGTAAATAATGTTTATTTCTGTTATTCTTGATTATCCTTTATTGAGGAAAATGGTTACTTTGTATTAAGGTTGCTTCAGAAAACGTAAGTATTTCGATAAATTTTTATTTTGAAAGACAAAGAGGTTGATCGCTATACACCTTAACTTAAGGTCGTTTCTTTAACGAGTTTAGGTGTCGAAAACATATTAGGTTGTAGTATTTCCATCTGAGTTACCGTGGGAGTACAATTTACTGCTATGGTGTAATTTTACTGTTTCGTTTTCCAGGGTGCATTTCGTTTTTATCGCGTGCTACAATTTTGAAGTAGTGTTTTTTTTTTGGATAACTGATGGCAAGAACTAAAAGAGGCATAAAGTAGTCTTGCCATAGCTGTCGATGGGTACAGTTGAGCGGGATAAACGTTAGAAGTGGCGGATTGCGTATCATTGCGAGGGTTATTGAGATTTCGTTTGGAAAGGTTTCCTATTACCCGTTAAGGGGATATTCAACCACCTCGATTAGGTAAAAGAGTGGAGTATCGTCTGTCCGCATTTGCATTGTTTAAGCATCCTTATGAAAGGGATTAATGTTAGAAAAACAGAACTACCTTTGTCTTTGGTTAAAATCCCGAGTTTCGTGGATTCAAGTTTGCAAATTCATGTTCAAGGCTAGCTCAAAAAACCGAAAATCGCTGTCAATGGATCACTTAAATAAGCTTTGTGTAAATATTACTTTCGTTTTAATAAACCTAAATAATTAATGATCAAGGAGTGTGTTGTAAATAAGGCTTAAATGCAGTTATATGAAACCAAAAAATACAGTTGTGGTTTAATCAACTTTCTTTAATCCACTCACAAAGTTACGAATTGAAAAGCAGTGGCTTGTTGGTTACGAAATTGAAGAACGACAGCGGGAGTTTCGGTAGGGGATCACTTACCGGTGCAATAGCTAGGTGGTCGTCCACAGAAAATCTACCTTTACCACAACGTAGAAGGGGAGGAAGGGCCTAGAGTGGTCGACTGTTGTACGAGTGGTGTACGAGTATACAAATCAAAGTAACATATAAGCTTGATTTGGTCTTGTTGGCAATTTGATTAAAGTGTGTTTCGTTTGTTTATTGCCATTGCGAAGCGGATGAATATACTTCTGTGATTGAGCGTCCACTTTTTTAAGGTAGCAATGGTTTTCTATAGTTTTGACATCTATGGTGAGGTAGTTGGGTTGTTTGCCGCGAGTCCGCTAAAATGGCATGATACGTGAGTTGAAGGAATTAACTACATTTCTTCTAATTTATAAGGTATCCAACCTAAATGGGATTGGGTTTTGGTTAGGGTGGGGGGTTATGTCAAACTACTAAGTATTATTAATTAAATTTCAAAAATAATAACACCCGTGTTCTACTTGAAATTAAATAGGAACTCCATAGGAATCTAGTTTGAAATCGTTTAATTCGAATTTATGGAAGGAACTCGAATACTTTTAAATTGCAGCCCGTGAATGAATTTTACTTAACGAAGTGCGTGCTGTGTTTCTAGGACTCATTGAAACAAAATCTAACTCAAAAACTACGATTACGCGTCACGGATTGATGGCACATAAGAAATGTGTAAAAAATAGTACGTGTGCTTCAGCAACATACGAAATAAAATTTAACCCTCAAAAGGTAATTTCAGTTTATATTACCTTTAGGCACGTATATCTAACATAAAAAATGAAATTAAAAATTATTATTAATTTTATTAAATACATAAATAGAAAGGTTACCTGGAGTAGGATTTGAAACTACGACATGTATTTTTGTACTTATTCGTTCATAACAAAACTTATAATAATAAAAAATGAACGTTACAAAAAGATTCAGACGATTTTAGAAAAACCCACTGCTCAAAAACCGCAAATACCTATATAAATCAAATTCTACAATATCTTAACTTCAAAATAACTCCACAAACAAAAGCAAAATTAAAATATACTCAACACTCGTCTGAATTTGAAAAAATTCTACACACTAAACATTGTTACAACCGATTAAATTTAACCTTAAAAGTACCTTTAGGTGTTGTGCATGCTGCGATACTGCCGAAAAAATTACCAAAATTTCATAGGTTATCTTCACATTATTTCACACAAAATACCTCTTTAAACTTTTTAAATATGACTTAAGCTTTAGTACCAAACTGTACTGATAATTAAAATACACCGATTTCTTTCATTTAGCTAAAGATCATAATAGTTATTTATGTACTAATTACGGACATAATGTTTTTATGGCAAGAGGTGTTATTTTAAACCCGAGCGCGATCGCGAAAGGGGTAATATGGTGCGGTAGGACCACACAAACCAGTTTTACCCGCAATGCATACAAACCTTAAACCATGATTAATATATTGAATATTTAAATTGAATTACGTTAATTGTTTTCAAAAGAAATTCATTTGTCGTTTATGATAGTAGGTATTGGTGCGTTACCATGAAAACGAATACAAAAGCGCAATAACTGAGATGTGTTCCTATTATTTTCAATTTTGGACCATTCATTATTGTCCGATAAATCTAATGCCTTTCTAGCCGCCTTTACCCAATGACACAAATATTGAGCACAAATTAAAAACAGACCTATGTCTCCAGGCCAATTTGGGATTACTTCTATGACCAAGGGGTAGACAGATAAATAAAATTAGTGTCAATCCTTGCAAAGCTCCTGAATGTGAAAAACATTCCAAAACATCTTCCTAAAGAGGTAGTTGAATCCATTACTGCTTGTTTTAAGGGAATGTACACGACAATCTGCTTATGGTTGTACTGGATATATAAATACAAATCCTAATGATACATAAAGAAAAAAAATGATAAAGAAAAGATTCACCTAAAACAAATTATTCATATAGGCCTGCAAGCCGCTGATGTTTAAAGTATTTGTACGTTTTTTACTCAAGAGAAATGAAGCAACAGTGCCAAAAAGGATATAATACCTCAACATCGATTCAATTTTAGAAAGAACGATTCTAATAACAAGGAATGCCGCTCGCCTATTAATCATATTTGAGAGAGCACCGAGAAAGAGGTTAGTTGTCCAATACTCCCCAGCATATCACTTGACAAGGTCCGGGATCACTGTGTACTATACAAAATCAGAACGCGTCTGCCTATTCAGATTCTTGTTATGCTTAATAATAAGCTGATCTGTACCATCTTATGCTATTAGGAGACCCAGAAAATACTGATTGGGCCTCTCTTTTATCTCTTCCTTACCTTGGACATCCCAAAGTTTAATAATCTAATGGATACATTCTCAATTGACACTGCATTACTGTCTTGAAACACAGACCAGATGTAGCACACCTTGATTTAGTGCCTTATTAAGTATATGACTGAAAAAATCTTCACAAATAACCTTCACTGAAAGAACAACCACACGTCTTCCGCTCCGTAGTAACAATACAGCTACCACAGAGTAAACGAAAGGTAAGTAGGTCTGTATCGGGACCAGAAACTTACCTGGAAAACTTATAATAAGACCAAATGCCAATGGATAAACCTAGGAGTCAAACAAACATACCAATTAATTGGATAAAAATGCCAACTATTACTTGAAAATAAACTGCTGTAGTATAAATTGGTATCGACACACTCGTAAACCTATGATTTTGCATTAACCGTCAAACACCAAAACCATACAGAACATTTGTTTGCGGTACTGGAGAGCTCCAAAGAGTATGCTTGCAGGTTCAAAGCGGTTGATATTGAAGATAATCGTAAAATTATAGTTAGTATGGTCGGAAAGAGACTTAAGGATGAGGTCATTTTCTTTACAAACACCGTTCATCCCCGAAGGTTTACTTAATTGAAAAATTGAGGCTTTCTGACACCAAAAAAATTAAACTTGCATTTATACAACGTTAAAACACTACGTTAGGCAAAATTCAAGGTCACCTTTACCTCATCAACGCTACACGTTGATGGCGTACGGCGTGACTAGTATGTTACTTTGATATACAACTTGAAGGGGATCAACTGGACCTGCTTTCAGATAACAGCGCCTTAGATTGTTTTAATAAAAATGCTATTGATAATTATTAACATTCCGATAGTATAAAATGCTAGTCTCTTCATTATCACAACGCAGAGAAAAATATTCACTAGTTGTATTTTAAGATAATGCTTCTTTACAATACAATCAAAACTTTTACCTAACCAATCAATATTTACAAACTTTACCTTGAATTTTGATGCTACGTATTTTATGAAGTTACGTGTTTGCGATCGCGCCGGAGGCAACAGAAGGGACGGATCGATTTGTTGTGAGTGCATTCACTGGGCTCATTTCAACAAGCATGTGGTCTGGATTACTATTCTGTGAAGTGGTAGTAAAGTGAGCGATAGTGAATCTAAAATAATTGCAGCAATTAGAAAACAAGAAGAATTTTTTTTTAAATAATTGTGGCCCTGAGCAGGCTAAGCTTAGGCTAACGTTCTAAAGCAGTCAGGAACGCTTAGAGTAGGGATAGAGGATATTGATTTGGGGATAAACCAAGCAAATTTAGTGTACATATTTTCAAGAGACTACATTCTGGGGAATATCATACCTTATCCACGGAGTGGCGGATCGACAATATAAAATGTTCTCAGCACCTTCTCGTAACACATTTAATATTTGACATTTTACTGGTACTCCCGATTCCACCTTTAACGAGAAAAAACACTCACTTCAAAAGGGGAATCGCTTCGTGTGAAAAACCTTTTTTGTGCGTACATTAAGAACATGTGATCATACTTGTAATTATCTGGAGAGTATGTATTGGCGATTATCTCCTTCTACAGAAGCATTATTTCGATTTGTTAATTTGATGTTGAAATACGTATGTTGGATAATTCACATTTGTGGCCAGGTCATGTGGAGCATATTTTCCAAAGAATTTCAACCTATATGTGCTGTAGCCATTTTCATTTCCACCACATTGACCACCTGAGAAAGCTTCCTTTTAATTTGCATTGCATGTTTGAAAGGAAATGTTTTCAGTGTGCTACAGAGACGAAAAAAATTGTATCGGATTATCTATGATTGCTTGTTGATAACGGAGTAGTTCTGCACTTGTTTTGAGATAATTTTTTAGTATAAATGCTGCAGATGTATTTTGCAGTTTCTTAGTGCGAGGATACAGATGTGGCACAGATTCGCCAGAAACAGTAATAGTGGAATTTGAAGAAAACGTACCCTCATGATCGCTGCTCTTTTCAATTTCTTCATCCGCACTATTTAATAAAAGTTAAGGTCTAGCAAACGTGTGCCGTTCCATGTCCAATTTTGGTTTTACGTTTTAATAGGTTTACGATGATTGTCAGGTGTTCATTTCCATCTCTCCCTATACTGTTATAACCTACTTACGTATATTAACATTACAATTTGCTTACCAGGTTACTTAAGCACAGTCCCAAATTCCGCCCATATGTTATCTCGTCATTATCTCTCTGTCAATTATCATCATCGCAATGTTTTTTATTATTCAGTTCTTCATAATTCACCACTAAAGCAATTAACGCACCGCCATCCATAACTACAATACAACAAATAATTTCCTACTTGATAAAATTCACAGCAGTAAGTGATGCAATTTGTTCTTTCCAACTCCGCTCGCATTCGAGGTCGGGGAATAACTGATGCAAAGACTGTGGTGCCTGATCGAGAATACTAGGCAGATTTGCATGAATGTTGATATGGAAGCGGTAATGCGACACACTATAACTGCATTTATAAATGTTTTCAACTAAATGTAAATTTAAATCCTACGAAGGCCTTGAAAGGTTTAAAACAGGGGTGGCCAATCTTTTTGGTAGGGGGGCCAATTTTTTGGAAAAGGATTTCCGTTCAGGCCGCGCTACCTAGTCGACCAAGCCAAACAAAAAATACAATTGTGATTCTTTTCAAAAGAGAAACAAAGTCTACAAATGAAAGATGCTTATTAGAATGAAAAATTAGTAGATAATATTTTAGACATGAACGAAATGATTTACCTGTTTACCAACCAATTCAAATCTTAACATTTTAGGTAACATGTATTAAAAAAGAAAGTCAACGTATAAAGTGGTGAATTGCATATGTTTAGTCTTTATACATAAAAAAGGCCAAATAAATTTCTAATAATTCTCATATCAGTTTTACGCAACTAATACAAAAATGTAGCTTGATATATACGACAATGGTGACGATATGCTAAATATTCGTGGTACTTGATGTTTGACGTTATCATTAATAAGGATGAAAAAAAGTTTGTAAAGCGCGAAAAATTTAAATTAGCTTAACTGAATAATGAAAATTTTAAAATCATAAATAAGATATTAAATTCTTTGCTTCAAGTGAAATGATCAAAATGTAATGAACTTTTTCCCATCAATTTTAATTTGATATTGAATCAAGATAGATGCTTTGTAATTATAAATGACAAAATAAATTGTAAAAAAATTGTTTTGAAACTTTAAAACTTAATTTAAATCAATTTTTACCATTATTTTTGTTTAGTACACAATGTAACGCTACATCATGATAATCTAACCAAATTCAATCCGGCAATCTTACTGATTAAGATGTAGAAGTAAATATGTTTTTATATAATTTTTCGTATTATATCTTATATTGTCTTCCTTGTGAGTAAAATTATTAGTGAAATTTTAAATTAATTATAAAGCTAAAGTTTACTTTAAAATAACCGCGTAAATTGTGCCTGCGCGTATAATATAAAAAATTAAGCGACCTCGTGGAAATCTCTTGAGACCAGTTACCCCTGAAACAGAGGCAGCAAAGCGATGATTTTATATCCAAGCTGTTGACGCAGATGGCGAATCTACTTTTTCTTTATTTCAAACTATCTTCAGTTAGAAACAGTGAAGTTAAAATTTATGCCCCAAGTATATGTTCTGAAGGGAGCATTTAATTGTTCCCATATATTATGTATAATAAGAAACAGTAAATAAAATTATATTTCATAATTTTTTTTTTGTTGTAGGTAAGAAAAACTCTATTCCTACTACAGAGGCATGTAAGTACGTTAAAAAGTAAGTAAATTCTGTGAAAAGCAACCTTCATAATTTATTAGTAATAATACTAACAAATAAACTAGTAATTTCTTAATAAATGTAGTTTGCATGGAAAAGCTTAAACCTTAGACTTTACTTATTAAGCAAAATAAGAAAAAAATTAGAAACTTTAAAGTCCAGGTAGATCGGTATGTGTTCAAAACATTTCTTGTGATCGATTTACTCGTACAGCTGTTATTTCCAAAAAGAAAAACACTAAGTACAATTGGAAAAAGATTGTGACCCTGGTACAATTACTTGTTATATACGTTTCTTCTTCTTTTATAATTATTAATTATGAACTAAGAATAAAATAATTGTAGAGGTTTATCTTGAAATCGTTAATGTAAGCTTACCGATATAACTGAAAATACGATACTAAATAGGTTTTACTGTATTTGTACGTTGCAGATAAGAATACGCAACAAGTCACATGACAATAGTGGCTTCATTGAAGCGATCCAACACATTTCACATTGCTACTTATAGTGACAACGTTGAGCACTTGTTTGTGCAAAAAAACTGAACACGTATGCAAAAAAGAAAAAGAAGGGGAGACAGAGCGAGAGAAGGGTACCGCGACTACCAGCTAGAGAGCATTTGGATGCATGGGAAACACTGAGGTCAGAGAGAGAAAGGAGATATATATATATATATATATATATATATATATATATATATATATATATATATACATATCTTTTGTATCTAGGCAATACGATTTTTCAAATTTATTTTTCAGGGGGTTGTTATGTACATCAGTATTGACCACTTTTAAAATTATTTTCGTACATACTGGGTGTTCCAAAAAAGCGTGGCTTATTAAACTTATGTTTTTTTAATGGAACACCCTGTATTTTCGTTCAATTTTGGATGGTACTGTAAAAATAAGGTGTTCTTTAATGAACGATCACTATAGGTAAATATTGCAGTATTCGAGATATTTTGAATTTTATGAAAATAATAGGTTTTCGAAAAAAAATCATACTGGCCGAATCAATTAAATTAGAATGACAGAACTCTAGTTGTAAATATTTAAGTTATTACCCTTTGAATAGCTATAGCAAATGATCTTTAATTCCTTACAGGGTGTTCAAAATTTTCAGTTGTAGGATAATTACTTTCAAATCACATTATCATGGTAATTTTAAATGTAACACCCTGTATTTTATTAATCTACATAGTTCAAACAAATATTCTCTATCATTTGGTATATGGGCTTCCTATACCTAACTATTACAGTTTTTTTGTTACTCAACATTTTCTTAAATTTGATGTATTTATTTATGAGTTAATTCGAATAATTGTGATCATTTTTATTCTTAACACTCAAGTAAACTAAAAGTTATTAACTAAAAACATAAAAACGGCATAACACTTTTTTTTAATGAGAGAAGTATAAAAACAAAAACGAACAAGACGCTAGGAAAAAATTTATTTTACCCTAACATATGCTCAAAATGTCTGCCATCTGCCTGAATGCAACAATTAATTCTATTTTCAAAAGATCTTCTTATTTAATTTAACATTTCCGGCGTTATAGTGTTGAATGCATTCGAAATTCTTGTTTTCATATCCTCGGAAGTAGTGGGGACTGTTTGATGTACTATAGGTTGAACAATCCCCCATATGCTGAAATCCATTGGAGTAAAATCTGGAGACCTAGATGGACAATAACAAGGACCACCCGTGCCTAATCCAACTATTTCTAAATTTTCTGTTCAGATACCCTCTGACAGGCCGGGAAAAATGAGCGGGTGCTCCATCCAACTGGAACCCCATTTTTTTTTTCGTATATTTAATGGAATATGCTCATGGAGTATTCAAAAATCACGTTTCAAGAAATTGAAACATGTTCTTCCATGTAGGTGACCATCAAAGAAATATGGTCCAATCACATAATCTCCTAATATTCCTGCCCAAACGTATACAGTCCATCATTGTTGGCGATCAACAGTACGAGATAGATGTCTGTTTTCAGTACCGTAAAAGTGGTAATTACGCCTATTTACTATACCATCACTCTGAATAGTGCATTCGTCTGTAAATTGCACGAATTTAAAAAAATCAGGATCTGTACCAGCCTTATCAAAAGCCCATAAGCAAAAGTTTAAACGCAGATTGTAGTCCATTTCAGACAAATGTTGATGTAACTAAATATGATATGGACAATATCCATTTTTTTAAGTATCCTACGGACACTTGTTCGACTGATGGCTGTTTCATTCGAAATTTTTCTAGTCCTTGTATGAGGATCATCAGTAACAGAGAATACTACATCAAACTCATTTTCATTATTCCCATTAACCTGTTTTGTTTTATTTACCTTCTAATACAACTGACCCAGTAGCACGAAATCTATTCTTGAGAAACAACCTTTCAAAAATGTCTTTTCTTGGATGTTCTCGGTCGGGGTACTTTTGAGCATACAATGTGGACGTCAGAAAACAATTTTTAAACATTCCCCAATGTACAGTATCATGTAAATTCTTTCTTGTAATCCGTATATTATTTTAAACTATTATTTTAACAATTTAACAGTAAATAAAATTATTGTGCACAATAAGTTAGAGCCTTTAAAAAAACAACTTCTAATTGTATTATGTCTAAAAAGACCTATTAGATTACTTTAAATTTTTTGTTATAACGGATTAACATTACATTTAAGAAATGACAGAAAGCAACCTACTAGATTAAATTTAAAATTTTTGTTCTATTATAGGGGATTTTACATTAAAATTAAGAAAATATTGAACAAAGAAACTGTAATATTTAGGTATAGGAAACCTATATACCAAACGATAGAAAATGTTATTTTGAATAATGTGATATATATATATATATATATATATATATATATATATATATATATATATATATAATACAGATTGTTACATTTAAAGTTACCAAGATAATGTGATGTGAATGTAATTACTTTACAACTGAGTAGCCTCTGAGTAGAGACACGACAATAGTGGGACTCCACTTTGGATAAACTGTTGAAAAATGTGACTAATTTTGTTGGAATAATCTCAGATTCAGCCTTTGGGGGATTACGGGTTGATACTTGCATTACCTGATTATTACATGATTTTTCAGTTTCACCACTTCCGTCATCGTTACTATCTGTTTTCATCCACAATAAAGTGCAGTTATGCTTAAGTCCAATAGTGTTATTAAACACGTTTTTGCAGACCCGATATGTCACATAATTATATTCCAGATGGTACCTTGCACTATAGTTACGTTTCGATTTCTCAGACTTGCCTCTTCGCCTTTTAACAGGCTGTAGTTTGATAAGACACCTGACATATGCTCTTTTTTCCTGCCATGATTTTCTCCAAAGTAATTCGAATAACGAACGCCTCTGCTCATCAGTTAGTTTGCGGCAATATAGAACAGTGTTGTTTCCTGATAGCTTACATTAACCAGGGTTGGATAAAAACTTTCCCGGTGTTTCCACTTTATATTCCCATTTTCCATCATGTTTCATTTTACCATTATAAGGCAATCCTAATTCCCTCTTTCGCTCAGTTTCCTGATAGGAAACTTCACGTTGCTCAATTTTCACTTCTCT
>JARFJB010002478.1:310000-335000 GCA_036346205.1 Vesta saturnalis | reverse complement strand
CGTGTGCATGTGCGTGTGCATGTGTGTGTGTGCGTATACGTGTGCGTGTGCGTGTTTGTGTCTGATTGCGTGCGTAAGTTGTGAGTTAGTGTGTGTGTGTGTGTGTGCGTGCGTGCGAGCGTGCTTGCGTACGTGTGTACGTGCGTGTGCATATACGTGTGAGTGTGTTTGTATTTGTGCGAGTGTGTGCCTGTTTGTGTGTGTGTGTGTGTGTGTGTGCGCGCGTGTGTATGTGTATATCCGCCAATAAACACTCACGTATGCGTGTATGCCTGAGTGTGTGAGTGCGTGTAGGTGTGCATGTGCGTGTGCGTGTTCGGGTGCGTGTGCGTATGCGTGTGCGTGTGCATGTGCGTGTACATATGAGTGTGTGTGTACGTGCGTGAGTGAGTAAGTATGTGCGTGCGTACGTGTGTACGTGACTGTGCGTGTGCGTGTTTGATAGTGTGTGCTTGTGTGTTTGTGTGTGTTTGTGTGTGTTTGTGTGTGTTGTGTGTGTTTTACGTGTTTATGTGTGTTTGTGTGAGTTTATGTGTGTTTGTGTGTGTTTCTGTGTGTTTGTGTGTGTTTGTGTGTGTTTGTGTGTGTTTGTGTGTGTGTGTGTGTGTTTGTGTGTGTTTGTGTGTGTTTGTGTGTGTTTGTGTGTGTTTGTGTGTGTTTGTGTGTGTTTGTGTGTGCGCGTGTGCGTGTGAGTTTGGTTGCGCGTCTGCGTGTGCGCGTGCGCGTGCGTGTGCGTGTGCGTGTGCGTGTACGTGTGCGTGTGCGTGTGCGTGTGCGTGTGCGTGCCTGCGTGTGTGTGTGTATGTGTCCGCCAAGAAAGTTCTTCCATTTCCTGTTGTAAGTGTGCATGCATCAGCTTTCCTGTTCTATCAAATCTATGATTGGTGGATCATATGCTACCATAGGTGCTGATCGTAAAATATGTTATTTGTACAGAACTAAACAGTATTTTACCGTACATCATCTCTTACTACTATTCTAGGCCCAAATTCGACCACATTTACAGTATAATTCTCACCTCTGGGTTGGTGCAACTCAGTACGCCCTTGATATCATTGACCGTTTTCAAAGAAGAGCGATTAGGCGTCATCAACTTCTGGCATACAGTCTCTAGAGGAATCATTTCATTTATTTCTTTTTATTATCGGTATTACAATTCCTACTGTGTCTCTGATTTCTTCATACTATCTGAGGCCACCTTTGTTTATTCAAATCGTCAATATTCCGTACAAATTTCCACGTGTCGTATCAAACTGGCGCACTTCAGATTCTTCTATACGCCTTCTAAACTGTGAAATGATCTTTCTGGTTGCTGTTTTCCTCCCATTCATGATATGAAAAAGAACTGTAAGGTATAGCGGTAGACGACATGTTGTGTTAATATTTCCAAAAGTGCAGTAACGTTAAAATTTTTACTCCTTCAGAAAATGAATAAATTTATAGTTTATCTATAAAAGTATAATTAATTTTAAATTAGTACATATGAGCATCACACAAATTAAAAAAAAATTAATATAATTATAATTAATAAATATTAACGTAACGTCTAAAACCCTTTATTCATATTAAAGCGGTCGTTTTCCAAGTTTTTGTTTAAAAAGGTGCTTGTAATAAATTAACTCCCAAGTATCTGAATGATTAACTTAGCTTTGCTTATTGCAGTGAGTTTCTTAATTTATTATTAATTTAAGCAAGCAAATATAATACAATTAGTAATTGCGAACTTTGTTGAAATCATGATTTTTTAATTTACTTTTTTAATTATTCAATGGCAAATAATGAAATGAACGAAAATTAATTTTTAAACTTTTATATAATTATGCGAAATTAAAAATCAACACAGTAATTTAAATAATGGTTAATTTACTCATTCGAACGAAAAAAAACACGCTTTTGAAGTTTTATTACATTAAGCTTAGCTGAGCATACAGAACTTTCATATTTAATGTTTTTGTTACCCTGTTATTAAATTTAAAACGAACGAAAAATGAAATTGTCACATTTAAGAAATTAGTGTGATCAATGACTTGCCTTTCCTTCTTTTACGCCATTTAAGCACAGGAAATTAATGAAATTCGTAATTAAGATACCGATCTTTGATTTCACCTTTAAGAAATAAAACCTTTAGGTTGTTTTACTTAAATTTTCCAGTTTTATTTTCCACCGTATGATGTAGTATGTAATTTTCCTTATGCTAACAAAAACAATTTCGACTCACACATGCTGACGCAATTTAAACATTTTTTATTGACCTTTGGGTTGCATTTCAATACAGTGTATGCAAGATGAAGGGTTAATATGTAATATTGTGTAATACAATTTGTACAGTTCTTTGTAATGTAAGACTTGAAAGCTATAATAAAACCAAAAATGCTTTGATGCGCCGGGCCGAATCGTATTCAACTACGGACAAAACAAGGTATCTGCTTGAAAAATGATATCAAACGTACCCATATGCATCTACACAATGTAGCTGACAGTGTTATTAGAATGTTAAATGTAGTTAACTTCCGCATTTCCATATCAAAGATCATAGGCAAAGACGTATTAGACCAGCCGAATAAAAAATGCCACTCAATTACATGAACATATGCACGTTTTAATAAAGATACTTACCTTCTAGGTTTGAAACCGTGCATTTCTATATTTTTCGTACAAACCTAAATTGATAATAGCTACAGCAAATGATAAAGGTTTAAAAAATTAATTACATTGTCAAATAAATTCATGAATTATAAAAACCCAAAAATAATCCTGCTATTACAATTAAGCGTATGTATTTGAAACTCAACTACGGAATCAAATTTTATTTTAACCAACATCTGTGGTAGGTTAAATATTATTAAACCGCATTCAAACTGCCAAATCAGAAAACGGATGAAGGTTAACAATGAGAAAAATCATCATCATCAAGAAACAAATTTAACAAAATTTAATTAAACTATAATGTGAGTTCAAAGTTACCAACTAATAGTCAGGTTAAATCATAACTGATCTAACAAATAAATAATTTTCCGTTGCTACTTAAAGCGTAGTTGTTACTACACGTTGAAAACAGAATGTGCATGATTAATCTCATTTAAAATTTGCCATATATATATATATTATATATATATATATATATATATATATATATATATATATATATATATATATATAACACACACACACACACACACACACACACACACACACACAATGAATGGATCATACAGCAGGGGCATCTTCACTGGATTAAAATATACCGCTTTAAGTCAACATACCTTAGTACCAACTTGCTCCCTTAAGAACATACGAGCCTTTTAAAATATTTATTTTGTTTTCCATTTTTTCACGCTAACTCATTTATTTTTTGAGTTATTTAATTGAAATTTGGTTTTCATAGGTTTTTGTATTAGCTGAGCATGTCTGTGAAATCGGTTTTTGTGTAAAGTATAGATGGTGCTTGTAGCCACCTATATTCTCGTTGTCATATTTCTTTGGTGTGTGAAAAATTTAACACAATGAGCAGTTGTTTAAAAACTCCATAATAATAGCTTTATGAAAGGTATACTTGTCGCAAGTCGCTAAACTGCACCAATTTCAAGAAAAATGTATTTAAAATTAGTACTACAGATTCTATTACTCTAGGGAACATTCAATATAGTGTATTCGACAGTAACATTAACAAGCAAAAAATGAGTGCCAATGACTTACACCAACAAATAAATTTATGAAGCGACATGGGTATAATTTATATTAAATATATTTATTTTAAAAATGTTATTTGTTACCGCCCCTGTTCTTTTCCTTTTCTTCAAGGTATTTTGGTTATATTTTTTGTATTACATAAGACCAGTTGGATAGTGCATCTTTATCATACCTAGTATTAATTTCTACGAACTTCTAATATGTTCAATATTGGTTTGTCACAGTTAGTTATTTTAACTTTACGAAAATTCAGTGAAATGTATCATATTTATAATTACTCCCTGTAAATTATTTAAATCCTATTTCCTTTGTTAAAAAAGAGATTAATCTTTTGATGAAATTTGTTTTTCTAGCAGCCAAGCTATAGTAATATCCGTTTAGTAGGCTGCTGCCAATCAGTGTTACTTTAACTCTAATTTTTGTAGTTTGTTGAATTTATCTCACAGAAAAATTTTTCTTCTGCAATGCCTGAACATTACTTACTTTCGAATAGTGAAATGACCGATATGGTGGCAATTTATACTCAGCAATATTTTAATGAACAGGTCGCAACAAGAATCTATGCCGAAACTTATCCAAATCGCAGACAACCTGACCGAAAAACATTTTCAAGATTGCGTGAAACGGCCAGCTATTATCCTGTACGTCATAACGGGCGACCTATTGAACGCACTGTTCAACAAGAAGAACAATAAATTACTAAATACAGTTGAGGATGACGCCACAATAAGTATTCGCCGATTGTCATTAAATGATGGATTATCCCGTACTGTAGCATTTAATGTTTTACATATGTAGGAGCTTTATCCCTTTCATTATAGACCAGCCCGAAATTTACTGCCCGGTGATTTTTTGACTAGGACAAATTTTTCTGAATTTATACTGCGTAAGAACATATAAAATCCAACATTTGTAAGTAGAACTTTATTTACAGATGAAGCAACGTTTACTTGGAGAGGAGTTTTAAACAGAAAGAATAGTCATATATGGGCTGACGAAAATGTGCTTGAAACTTTGGAGCATAAATCTAAAATTAACGTCTGCTGCAGAACAATTAATAACATTCTTTTTGGTCCTTTTGAACTCTCAACAAATCTTACTGGAAATTTTTATTAAAAGACGTGCCCGTGAGTATTCGTCATAATATGTGGTATTTACAAGATGGTGCTCCTGTTCATTACACTGTGGTTGTACAGGATTATTTAAATAATATATTTTGGATTTGACGAGGAAGTAAACATCCGTGGACTCCTAGAAGTCCTGATTTAAATCCAGTGGATTTTTATTTTTGTGGGCACGTAAAAGCTCTTGTCTATTCCACCGCAGTTAATACAAGAGCTGCGCTGCGGCAACGAATTAATGAAGCTGCAAGGAGTATTAAAAACCAGCATCCATAATGTCATAAAGTAAGGAGAAACTTCCTCAAAAGATGCCAAAAACGTATTAAAGTTAACGGTCAACATTTTTAAAATAAACTTTAGTGTAATGTTTTGATTTAATCGTTTTTGGTGTTTATTTTGGTTCAATTTTCTTGTTACTCTGTTAGCCATTATATTCTGTTTTAAATTTGGTTGCTTTTTTGATTGTATGTACATTTATGTACATAATTTTTTGGGAGGATCTAGAAGTTAATTGATATGAAGACAAAAGGTTTTTGATACAAATTCTAACTTCAAATACATTTTTCTTGGAAATGCTGCTGTCGAATACACTATATTGAATGTTCCCTAGAGTAATAGAATCTGTAGTACTAATTTTAAATACATTTTTCTTGAAATTGGTGCAGTTTAGCGACTTGCGACAAGTATACCTTTCATAAAGCTATTATTATGGAGTTTTTAAACAATTGCTCATTGTGTTAAATTTTTCACACACCAAAGAAATATGACAACGAGAATATAGGTGGCTACAAGCGCCATCTATACTTTACACAAAAACCGATTTCACAGACATGCTCAGCTAATGCAAAAACCTATGAAAACCAAATTTCAATTAAATAACTGAAAAAATAAATGAGTTAGCGTGAAAAAATAGAAAACAAAATAAATATTTAAAGGCTCGTATGTCCTTAAGGGAGCAAGTTGGTACTAAGGTATGTTGACTTAAATCGGTATATTTTAATCCAGTGAAGATGCCCCTGCTGTATGATCCATTCATTGTGTGTGTGTGTGTGTGTGTGTGTGTGTGTGTGTGTGTGTGTGTGTCTATATATATATATATATATATATATATATATATATATATATATATATATATATATATATATATATATATATATATCATATACATATAGGCAAATTTTAAATAGGATATTTATTTGTTAGATCAGTTATGATTTAACCTGACTATTAGTTGGTAACTTTGAACTCACATTATAGTTTAATTAAATTTTGTTAAATTTGTTTCTTGATGATGATGATTTTTCTCATTGTTAACCTTCATCCGTTTTCTGATTTGGCAGTTTCGATGCGGTTTAATAATATATAACCTACCACAGATGTTGGTTAAAATAAAATTTTTGAATCGCTCTATATTCAATTGGTGCAATAATAAAGAAATAGCACTTTCTCGTAACACTGTACGAATGTCAAAAAGATGTGCTTGGAAAATATTATTGTTAGGTTGTTCTGTCTAGGGTATACAGTACGTTGAAATGAGAATCATTTTTGTGTACAATTGACCATAACCTTTGAAATACTCTGTATAACGTAATGAAACCCTATAGTGTAAGTATGGGGGAGATGAGCTTAATCTAAATTTGAAGTAAAATATAGGGTGTCCCATTTAAAAAAAAAGTATGTAGGGTTCACCATGGTAATATATAACATACTGTGACCACGAAAATAATTGTAATATGAAGTTAGAAGTTACCTATAATTTTCGTAAATAACATTATGTATATATATATATATATATATATATATATATATATATATATATATATATATATATATATATATATATATATATATATATATATATATTAATCAACTTATATGCACTGCAGTACCAAATCTTTACAATAAAGAAGTAGCACTGACCGTTTTAAGGCATCTTAAAAACTTTACGCGCGATTCCCCGTTATTCGAGCTCGAGCGGCTCCCCTATGCCTTAATAGGCTCTCGCTTAAATACCTTTGGTCAATCATCTTTACAAACGTCACAAAATTTTCGTCCCAAATCCACAATCAACCTATCACAAACGAGAATTCATTGCGCCTCTCTGCTGAGTGAAAATCCTGAAAATGGAACAGTGCGCAAACGATACAAGAACGACTTAGTCATCTTGAATTTATGTACAAGTATACACACAATCCTTCGGAAAAACAACAGTTGATACAGTCTCTCACACGTTTACACCCATTTTCTATCAGAATGACCTAATATATAGCATCACAAGACCAGTTGAAATTCGGTAGCTTTTATCATTGCCGTCCCAGTAGGGGTTTTACCAAAACATTATTTTTCGATAAATGTAATACTTTCAACTTGAAAATCTTGCTGCAACATTCAACTACCCTTTTATATGACGCACAATGCTTTATTAAAATTCTAGTGGCGTATCATTTACTTGTGCGTCAGTATAATCTTATAACCATTAATTTTCAACGATCCTCTTCTTGAGATGGACGCGAATTTGGTTGCTCTTTAAATATAGTACTGTTGAGGCGCTTGCCATTAATTTGGTGTCATTAGTAAAATATCAGATCTAATTTGATGGGATATCGGCTACCAGAACATGTACAGGACGTTGCTAGTTATTTTTTTACAAGAAGGATAAGATATTAATTAAAACTTCTGGTTAATCAGGGACATTCTTTAAGCGTTAAACAACGGTTATTCTAACAAAACATGAAACTTCATTTAAGTCTAAGAAGACAGATGGTTTGTACTAAATGTATTTTAACTCCTATCCGGAAACCTTCGCGTGGTAAATTTACTCGGGTTTTTCCCGTAATAACTATTAATTAGGATTAACTGTGTCTGTACTCTGAAGATAAATGCTAGAACTTATATTATTCCTTAAATAAATTTTATTAAGTTTCGATTATGTAGTATTTATGTGAACATTTCACATTTACTACTGGACAAGCGGTACTGGATAATATTGGGTTTTAATTAATGCAAGTGATAGAAAACTTAATTACAAAGCAGGAAAGTTTCTGGAGCAACTATGTGACGTAACACTTCTGGGTTATCTGTTAAGATTAACTAAGTTTTCTATCGAAACTGCATCAGGACTAGGGGGGGGGGGCGGTTAGGAATGGTCAGGTACTGGAAAAAAATGCATTTAGCGGCGTAAGCGGCAAAAACAAAGATTTTTCAAGCGTGGTGTATTGCTTCATGGATCCAGAAGTAGTAGGCTATAGCTACTGGCGTAACGTAAGCGTCGCGTATTCTATCGAGGACGGGGGTTGCCATTGAAGTTCTGCCCCAAAAAGGATTTAAACTTCATTTGTAAAAATAGCAGTGGGGATAAAAATTGAACATTTCGTAATTGTTCGATAGTGATTAGGGATACTGATTAATTAATAAATATTAAATCTGTGCATCTAAAGAAAATACAATTTTTCGCAATAAAACGCGAGAAGGAAGGATCCTGGGAAGACAAATTAGTGATAAGGCTATGGCAAGAACTAACAACCCATAAAGTAACGGTAATAGTAGCACATGTTTTGTGCCAACCGAATAATATCAGGAAGGACAAGATATGCATGTAATCCTGTAATATGGGATTCATAAACTCTGTACAGTAGCTCGAGGTGACCCTTAAATGACCAAGTAGCTATAATGTGCTCTTGGTTCACATACTAATAAGGTTAAGTATCGACACTTACTTGGGTCAGCAAGCGCAGTTGTAACTATCAAGTTAACATTTATTATGTAAAAAATAGGGTCACTATTAGTACATAAATAACCTAAAAAGGTAGTTTTAGATACTTTAATTTGTTTATTTTAGTTGCTTGGGAGTATTTGTTTATCCAGTGTAGTGTAGTATTATAATCGTGCTTGATTCCAATCGGTATGGTTAATAACCCTAATATTCGAGGGAAAATTTTTATGTGATTACCTAGCTATGAAAATTGTGACGAACTGCAACGATTATGAAACGTCCGGTAGTCTAACAATTCTGAGAGTGCTGTTGCAATTGAATTATTTTGAAAGTTTTGGTAGCAGTTTGAATACTGGAAATGAAACGTTTATAACTGGCATACGGGGTCGTTACACAATGTTTGACTAAAGAAAGTAATAGTCCAAATAATATCCATGAACGTATGAATTCCAGAGTATACTCTATCATATTATCAAGTAAAATTCTGGTCTAAACAATTGGGTTAAGTGTCGGTAATCTATTGAAGGTATTCGTAAATTTAGTAGGCCTTTTCAGTCAAGAATACAGGAAATAAATAAAATCATAGCTTTTGTGTGGACAGATTGATAATTTAAAGATAATACAATTTTATATATTTCCTGCTAAAATCTCTTGATGAAAAATAAGACTGAGAAGCTAATTTAATTTTGGAATATTTGCAAGCTAGCATCTAAATACGTACCTCCTAACGTCTATCTCACTTGAAGGTTAGATCTCTATCAGACAAATCAGTATTATTGTTTTGACGATGTTGCTTATCATTATGAACGTATTACAAGGTACCTTACAGAATTACCTTAAAAACATTTACTACTCCATGTTCTTTTTTTTTTTAAATTAAATTCAGTTGTTGGTGGACTAAACGAATTTTATTTTCGATATTTAGTTATTGTGATTTACGTGTTTTTATATTTTTGCGTTTATATTTTATAGTTAAAGAAAATTATTCCTTCAGAAAGCTGCTTAACACCTTCGTAACTAGTCTTGGTGCAATTGATTGGATTTTACACCCATTCATCTATATGCTATACATCCAACTGTTGCTTTCTAGCTGATGTGATAATCTACACTTTATAAACGTTGATAACTGTCCACTAGGAAAATTATTATCTCAATTTTGTGTACAAAATTCTTAATAATTTAAACTTCAAAAAGTATTAAATAAACTCATTACAGTTATGTGAATTCAAAATAATTAGTTGTCAAATAAATTTTGCAAACTTAGAAGGTTAAAAATATTAACAATGCGACTTGCGTACGCATCAATAAAAAGTTTTGTGAGATGCAATGGCTTAAACTTTCACCTAAACTTAAAAAAAATACTATTCGGAATGCTCGAAAATAAGCTTACTAACTTTGAAATGGCTCTACTCAAACACCAATTAATGTTTGAAGAATCTTGTTACGTGCAAATTTGTACTTTGTCCACTAACTTACCGTAAGAGAGAAGATAGCCTTAGGTCTGCCGGAAAGCTCAGTGGAGAAGTGGGATGGGTTCTACAGTGACGCAGGTGGTACCTAAAAGCTTAAAAGAGAAGGGAGAACGCCAGCTAGATTGATTAACAGCCATCCCTAGATAAACGGAGAGAATTAGTTAATTTACTAGCTAAGCAACGAATATAAGGAAGGATCTGGGCACTAAATATGTGTGCCCTTAAATACACTATAGCAAGCCACCCAGAATTATAGTCTTCAATTTAGATAATATATCAAGTAAATGTAATTAAAAAAGGAGAGCCAAGTGAAAAGGTACTGACGTATGGATCTTCAAAACTAGGTTATGATATAGTATAGATATTAACATTTAAACAGCCAAAGTAGGTGTGATTTATGAATTTCTAATTGTAGAGGCACAAGAAATATTATTATGGGATACACACAAGCTTTTATGCAAAGTAGTCAATTGCATATTGCTACGAAAGATAGGCAATTTACAATTAAAACAGTAATAACACTTACCAACCGCAAAGCCGAATGCATTCGGTTGTACAGTTTTACTCTTTCTACAGTTTAAATACATGAAATATAAATCGGCATTGTAGCCATTGATCCCAACACACAATAAACAAATTAATGTATAAGTGAGCATTTAGTGAAGTACACAGTTAACTGTTTATCAATTCAATCAGCATACGTCTGTACAATCTTACGCAATGCAACAATTAAGGCATCATGCTAAAGTAACATAAAAACAAGTGTAATCGGTAACATAGCTTTCAATATCCAGGTATCCTGTCCTAAAGATCCATCGCATCGACCAATTGTTTAACAGGTATTACAAAATCTGCATCAGGTATGTTGTTAATATGTATGAAGTAAAACACTTAATAGGTAAAAGGTAGGTATATCCAATTTATATACAGAGTATATACCACCGATAAGACATCATATATCCAATATGTACAACATCTAAGACACGGTATATCCTAATATATAGAATGTCTAAGACAATCTATAACCCAGTATGTAGGATGTCTAAGACAAGATAAATCCAATTATTTAGAACGTGTAAGACAGGATATAATTCAGTGTGTAGAACGTACCTCTAAAATTAAATATATCAACCCAAAACGAAAGCATGTAAATAAACCTTACATTCAATGAGGTAGTTAATCAGACAATGATTATACAATCTTTAAGAAATGAATTTAACCAAGTACAAGTTCGAGAACAGCAGGTGTCTGTCTCAAAAGCAAAATAGTATATGATTACCCCTTAAAATGAATAAAGGGAAACTAGCAACAGTTAATCTAATTAGTTACACTTTACCTTAGCATTTATGATACAAAACTAATGTGTCCTTATAGAAAACCTGGTGAGGTTATGTATGATCCCTCCAGTTAATAAATTTATTGATCTCTTTTTAATTAATTATCGAACACCAGATATGTCGATGGCTAAAATTAAAAACGTGGTCAAAGGAGAAAAGAGAATTCTAGACAGCCACCTGTAGCATGTATTTCCTATCAATCCGACAGAATCATATGTACTAAACGGTTGCAGAATGTCAGTACATATTTAGAAAAATGATATAAAAACCGATATAACTCGATGGGCTAAATAAGTCCAGCAACTTCATTTTTCTTCAGAGAAATACAAAAATGTCTGCTTCGCCAACAACCAAACAGGAAGAGAATGTGCAAAAGTCACTTATCAGCCGGATGTCAATCCGCTGTGGACCAGTGCCTGCAAAACAATAAGGTTAAATACAACGTATTAGTAACCATCTGTAAATTTCAACAATTTGTTAGAGAAATTTATTTACTTGAGAAAAGTAATATTTTCAAGAAACTACAGAGAGACGAAATTATAGAAATTCAGTTACTTTTAGAAAAACAGTATATTCAAGAAAATACTAGCAAAACAGTAATAATCCAGAGATTTTAACAGGTCGAAAAATTTACTAAATCGTGAATCATGAATAAATAGCTATCAATTCAATTTTCTAAAGAACAGACTATATGTATTTAAATCTGGAAGGAAGTGTATCTAATACCGTAATTAAAATAGTATTCAAGTTTTGAAATGTTAAACTCAATTTATGAAATTCGCTGTACTTCAACTTGGAGAAACCGTTTAATTAATTTTACAAAAAAATATATACGCTTAACAAAGTTGTCATAATAATACATTAGCTTTGAGTAGTAATCAACTTTAAAATGGAAACACGTTTAAAAGATAAACGTTCTATTGAACTTCGAATATAGCAGTTATGAATAATTGTTATGTGTGTTAGTTAGAAAAGATAAACAAATAACTTTCAAACGAAGTTAGAGAAGAGTTTTTTGCCCAGATCTCATTTATTTCAAGCTATCTGAATGTTTAATGTTACATTGATCCGGAATTAAATTGCACCTTATGCATACAACTCTATTATAGACTTTAGATTAATGATTCGTAATTTTGACACAAATACTAAAGTTAGTAGAGCTTAACGACATTAAAACAAGAGTAACCTTTAATACATCTATTGAGACATAGAAACTGTAAAAACTGTAACATTAATGAAAAATCACAATTTTTATATTATTATGAATGTTTCAGTAAGCTTTGATTTTGTTTTAAATGTATTATCGGTTTTTTTCTGTGTATAAATGTAAGAAACTTTTTTCCTATTTAACGATTCCTGTATATCCTATAGTTTCTAAGATCCCAATGGTGAGCATTCAAATATTTTTCCCACCCTGTATATATATATATATATATATATATATATATATATATATATATATATATATATATATATATATATATATATATATATAATAATGGTTACACTTTGGTGTGCACGTGAGGGAGAACTGCACACTTGAGGCGCACTCACGATTTTTCCAAACGTGAAGCTGGAATGAACTGTCGTCCATTTTACGCCTAAACGGTAAGAGCTACAAAAAAAAGGATGCTTATATTTATTTTAGGTATTGTACAAATAAACAACTTTTATTTTAAACATTTTTCAACTTTATTGGTCAAAGAACAATATTTTCAATTAAAAATGTACAAATTTTCAACTTTAAAGACATTTTTCTTACAAAAAGCTACTACATTGATCATGCTATCAATATCTACGTACAAAATTATATTAAAAAAACATCGATAGCATATGCCACCTTTATTGGTACCTTTTCACAAAATTTTCACGGAAAATCTGTTTTTTACCACTTAGAACACAATTTTCTTAGATAAAGCTACTTTTTAGCCATTGCTATCAGTATATTATTATTGATCTATACATAAAACCGTATAAGAAAAACATAGTTAGCATTTGCCACCCCAGGTGATACCAAAAAAGTAATTGGCTCATGGACTATATCCTTTTTAATTTAATTGGCTATAATAATTTGGAAATTCATTTCAAAGAAGTTGGCTGGAGTAGTAGCTGTTTTGACCACTATTATCAGTGCTTCTTCACATGTGTCGACAAACACTCCACATATTCGAACGAAACTATCTGATTTACTTGCTTCATGCTCAAATTATTAGTAATCAAATAAACCTTCATATAGACTAATTATTCCAACTTTTGTAAATTAACTTTGATGGTGTTGTACAATCAAAGCATAAATACATATATCTAACACACATATATGACTAGTAACTCACGAAACAACAGAGAAAGCACCTTAGTTTGTATAATCCGCTGCCTTCACAAACTTGTGCGTAGAATCCGTTCGGCTTTTATATAGAAGTTTAAAATTGGCCAATGAATCGCTTACATCGCTTATATACTATGTCACGTGGTACGTTCGAGGTCAAGATCTTTGCGGTGGACGCCATATTAGTTTATCTTGGCTTTGTTTTGTTTATGTTTGTTGGTATTTTCGAGATTAGTGAACGTTATTGTTCTTGTAGCTTGCTCAAAATTGTCATTATGGTGAAGTACGAAATTGCTTTCTGTACAACTATAAGCATGATACATTTAATAAGAAATTATTCTTGCATTCGTAAGTTGTGGAATTAATAACAAAATAAATCATTGTATATATATATATATATATATATATATATATATATATATATATATATATATATATATATATATATATATATATATATATATATATATATATATACATATATAATTCTGACAGCAGAGGAAGTTAGAAAAATGGATTGTAATATACCAATCAAATGCTTCTGACAATGTAAAGCATGTATACATATGTTCCAAGCATTTCCGAGCTGACGATTTTGATGAATTGCCTGGAAAATTAAAAAAAAAGCTACTGTGTCGTTTAGAGAACCTGTAGAAGCCGAGGACACTCTGCTTGTGTAGATATGGATTTTGACATAGTTCATACTTCGACTTCATCTAGTACTCATGATAGTAGGTACATATATGTATGTAAAGAAAGAATTCCAATTTTTATTTTTAGATTTTAGTATGTTCAACCCCAAAAGGGAAGTTTTATGAACCTAGATTCATAAATGAAACTAGGGAATAGTATATTATTTTATAAGGAGCTAAAGTGACAGTTTTTGTGGCGAATCTGTAGGTTTGACGGACGAACGTAGTGACTCCGGCAAATACAGATGAGCCACAAGTCATTTTGCTCCGCATAAAATATACTATTTTTTCTTCACGCGTTTTTTACACTTAAATGTGAAATAAGTAAAATGATTAGGTTGTGAAAATGAGGATAGTTAGATTGGCTTAGCGTGCTCTGGCAAGCAGCAGTAGACGTTGCTAGGTTTCATTGAAAACAATGCATTAAACAAGTAGAAAATTGTGAAGATTCTCCATGTTATTGTAAGTATTTTATTAACCTTTTTGTTTCTATTTGTGTAAATTAAAATATTACATTGTTAGGAGTATGATATGGATTTGGATAACTACACGCCGTCAGAAATTACTGAAGTGGCTAATACAACATTAAATGATCTGTTACCTACAAGATCGAGCAAAATCTATGAACGCGCTTTTCAGCAATTTATAAAATGGTGCGATGAAAAAATATTAAAAGCTACTCTGAAACCGTAATGTTAGCTTATTTTGCCTAATTAGCAACAAAAATGAAAATGAAAAGCTCGACAATGCGGTCCCAATATTCGATGATAAAATCATTATTGAGTATTGGACATGGCGTAGATATACGAAAATACTTGAAACTTCGTGCATATCTAAAGAAGCAGAATGAAGGATACACCCCAAAGTAGGCCAAAGTATTTATAAAAGACCAATTTAACAAATTTTTATCGCAAGCGTCGGACAATAAATACTTGTCAATGAAGGTAAGTTTTAGAAATAGAATGAAAATAAGTCTTTATATTTTATATTTTTTTTAGATAATTTCGATTATTGGTATCTCAGGGGCATGTCGTTGCGATAAATTGGTGAAGATAAAGATAGACAACATTGATAACCTGAAAACTCTGCTACATATTAAAAATCCAGATAGCAAAACAAAAAAATTAAATCACTTGCAGCTGTAGGGGAATCTTTCCTAAATTTATATAAAAAATATGTTTCTTTGCGCCCACGAGATATGAATTATCGCCGATTTTTTTTTGAAATATGAAAATGGAAAATGCTCAAGAGCGGTGATTGAAATCCATACAATAAGTAGTGTTCCTAGGGAGGTAGATTTTTTCTTAAAATTAGCGAACTATACAGAATACGCAAGGCATTGTCTAAGAAGAACCTCAGCTACACTGTTGGTGGACGGCAGCGCAGATTTAATGTGCTTGAAGCGCCATGGTGGCTGGAAATCCAGCACTGTAGCTGAGCGTTATATTGAAGATTCTCTAGCACCAAAAAAAGAGGTAGCCTTGAAAATTTTTCCACCTAGTGCAAGCGTTACTAATACAGAGGTTCATGTAGAAGAGGAAGAATTAAAACAATTCCCTTAGAACGCAGCTAGACCTCCACTATTACCTCTGGCGGATTTTATTTTGCAGAAAATGCTATTTTTAATCATTGAATTTTTAATCTTTATAACTCTAAACCATACATTTGTTTTCCAAATTGGGTGTTTGAGTTATTAACTTACATTACTTTTGCATCCGCTGCGAGGGTATGCGAAAGACTTTTGCAGCCGTCGGTGAAAATGTCAAACTTTAACGTTGTCAGGTGAAGTTTAAAATGTCATCTTTTATTGACGTCTGAAGAAAAACCAATTTTAAATGATCAAGAAGAGGTAAACCGATCCACAGCAGAATTCTGTTCAATGTTTAGTGATGTGGTGGATATCTTAAATTGTAAAAATAAATTTTCCGAAATGAAATATAAAATTCCTTAGAACAGGAGCACTAGAGAAGATTTAAAATCATTTGCGAATAACGTATTCAGTTTTACAAACAAATCTGTTTTAATTGAAATTATAGCTATCAAATATAATTAAGCGCCCAAAATTCTTCTATTGGGCGGGTATGAGGTAGATTAGGATGATTGTCGTTTTCGTGGTATGAATGGTATTTTATGACGGTTGAGCCAGTTCTGAATTTCCCTGGCCTAATAGCATGACGCTAAGTCTGGCCAAAACATATCGTCTTCAGCATAATGCCCGTTAATCAAATCATTCAGTTTGACCAGACAGTTCTCAATATAGTGCTGGCTATTCAGTGCTTCTCCTCTTACACGCTCCACATAAAGCCTCGATATCCCTCTTATAGAAATCGCGCACAGACAAATTTTATCAGCAAATTTTGCCTTTTCTTTATATTTAACATTCTCTGGGCAGTTTTCTATTTCACTTCTGAGTTACTTAGAGTTAAATATTGTTCATCAATAACAATGATTTGATTGTTGGCAAAATGTATCCGCCTTAATAGCCGACAACATCGTGATATCCGTGCCAAGTGATTTCGCGTTTCTTTTTTCTTTTTTGATATTCTTGACCATTCCTAACCTATTCTCTCCAAACTGGATCCTTAGAAGTTCTGTACTCCTTTGCGAATTTCCTGACCGACATTCCAACTCTATTTGTTGCTCTTCTTACTAAATTGTCTCCTCTGGGTTGGGTAAAAGATGTTTTGGGGGATTTATACATGGTATACATTGTTCATAATCCGCTATTGTGTGATAAATGGTTCTGCGGGAAATACTTTGATTTTCGAATATGCTACCTATTTCACGCTTATGCATTTGCCAACTAGGCTGTAAATACTTTTACAAAGATCTAATTTGTTAGCCATTTTAGTACAACTGATTTCTAAAACTGAACTGTCAAAGTGAAGACAAACTTACAGAAAATGTTTGTTTCCAAAGCCAACCTAATATTTTGTGAATATCGTGTATTTTACATCCATTGGATTTTGTGCCAAAACCTTTGAGACATACGTGAGTACAGTAGAATACATAAAAACTTGAATTTTGAATTCAGTCCGAAAAATGGGTTTTTTGGAATGATAATTAATTAACGCAACATATTTAATTTATTTGATGATTTAAGCAAGTAGTATAACTGGGAGGATTCTGGAACACTTTCTCATCCAGATTCGTCGCGTCCAAGTACAAGTTTTTTTAAGGTCAAGATCATTGAAGCTCACGTACACATTGCCTGCATCATAGAACACTTTTCAAGATCACGTGTAGCTAGAGTTATTCTGAACCGATTTTGTACTGTATCTTTCTACGAGTGCTTTGCTATCGCACACATTCCCGACATCAAGGTGTATTCTTCAAGGGTGAGTATAGCTAGATGGATCCCAACTCATACGTGCATGTACGCGTACCCCGCTTCAAAGTTTATTCAAGGTCACCAAGCAATTCTTGGAACTTGGATGAGTCAAGGTCACATGTTAATTCTTATACAGGGGTATCGTATTACAGTGGTCCAATTCATTGAATGTGTGGGGGAGTTGGCTCACGTGGCAGGAAATTTTCAAGGCTACGTGGTTCAAGCAATTCTTAGAATCAAAGTTCTGGTTGAACTGAGTCAAGGTCATGAAGGGGTATCCTGATCTTATCCGATCTTTCCCGATCTTATCCCAACTTATCCGAACTTATCCGACCTTATCCGATCATACAATTCAAGGTAAAATTCTTGGAAATAAGTATTTCTAATCAATGAAGTATATAATACGCTTGGCGCATGCGCGGGTATCAGCAGGGACAATTCTTAGAAATCTAAACAGTTCGTGGAAGCATGAAGAATGAATACTATTGGTTAAATGTAGTTCAAGATAAAATTCTTGTAAACAGCAAAATAAGTATTCCTATCTTATCCGATCTTCATCCCACCGTATCCGATCTTATTCGATCTGATCCGATATTATCCGACCTTATACTATCTTATCAGATTTTACCCGATCCTATTCCAAGGGTGATCATGGACCACAGTGCACTTACGCGCTCATCGCTTCAAGGTCAAATTTAAAATAGAAAGTTGAAGATCATCATCAATGGCGAAGATGTACTAAGCCGCCGATCCTGGACCACATTATACGAATTTCTGTGTCCAAGATAGTGAAGGTCATATCTAAAAATAGACATTAGTAGGTCATCAGCCAGGAGTGAGAAGATGTGGAAGTGGTTAAGGTATTTAAGTAATAATGTGCAAATAAAACTGATTCAATATGTGGGTGTCTTACGCAGCTGAATTGTGGACCAAAGCTGTAGATGCACGTACGGCCGTAGAAGGTTTACTTCAACATTAGACGGCATTGGCATTTGATGCTGATCATGAGGAGGTATATGGTTTAGGGCGCTATTATACGGAAGAGGAATGTCACTTCTAGATTTGAAGGAGTGGCAAGGTGGGGACACCAGTGAAGATGAAGAGGCGAGAAGTACAGAGATAGAGGCAGGAGAGGAGAGAGGAGGAAGGAGAGGGATAGGAGGGAGAGGAAGAAGGAGAAGGAGGAAGGGGGGAAGGAGAGGAGAGGAGAAGAGGGAGAGGGAGGAGAGGAGAGGAGAGGGAGAGGGAGAGGGAGGGAGAGGGAGAGGGAGGGAGAGGAGAGGGAGAGGGAGAGGGAGGAGGGAGGGAGGGAGGGAGAGGGAGAGGAGAGGAGAGGGAGAGGAGAGGAGAGGGAGAGGAGAGGAGAGGAGGAGGGAGAGGAGAGGAGAGGGAGAGGGAGGGAGAGGGAGGGAGGGAGAGGAGAGGGAGAGGAGAGGGAGAGGGAGGGAGAGGAGAGGGAGAGGAGAGGAGAGGGAGGAGAGGGAGAGGGAGAGGGAGAGGGAGGGAGAGGAGAGGGAGAGGGAGAGGGAGAGGGAGGGAGGGAGAGGGAGAGGGAGAGGAGAGGGGAGGAGGGAGGGAGAGGGAGAGGGAGAGGGAGAGGAGGGAGGGAGAGGGAGGAGGGAGGAGAGGGAGAGGGAGGAGAGGGAGGAGGGAGGAGGAGAGGGAGAGGAGAGGGAGAGGGAGAGGAGAGGGAGAGGAGAGGAGAGGGAGGAGGGAGAGGGAGAGGGTGAGGGAGAGGGTGACGAACCGATGTGAATGTGGACGTCTCACCCTACTCACCTGGGGTATAGCGTCTGTTTTAGAACTCGTCATTTTAAGGGTTTAGCCGTTAAAACGCCACGCTTAGCTAGTGCGTGTTGGCGAGTATAGTATAAGGAATAAAGGAGAAAGTGACCGCCCGTCTAACCCTGTGCAATTCAAACGTGAGTTTATTGATTAGAGTATTCACTAAACCACCTTCCTACTTAAGTAGATCAATCAGTGTTTTTTATACCTAAATTGAGATCATACAAAAACAAATCATTTTATATTTGGTAAATGCTATACATTAGATAATCAGGACGATAATACAATGCCTCCATTAGGTATACAGTGTTATGAGAATTAATATTGTATCCATCATTTATAACATCTTCAATGTCTTTATAAGTATCATCATCATCACTGCCATAGAATTCTTGTGCACTAAAACGACGGTAGCCAACATGCCAGATTATAAGATTCCAAAAATTTAGCTATTGAAGAGATGATTTTGTTTGTCGATTCAATCTGCTCCAAAGCGCAGAATAAAGTTTGCATGACTACAACAATTACCCTATTCAACCTTGCAGTACTAGGTATAAAATGTATTCATTTTTCCATTGCATGCACTTAAAACCCATACTTTCAGTTATGATAAAAACATATATACGAAGTGTTTTTCTGTAACATTTCAATAACAATTGTATTTAAAAATAGAATTCTTGGGCATTTACCTTCAAGTGCCACTAGTATGTAGATTTTCATTCTCTCCCAAAACCAGTTTCTTAGGACTGAATGACATTCAATTTTTGAAGGTTTATTTGTTGATGTAAATAATATAGGTAGGTAACCCTTAAATTTAGGCATTCATCCTTAAAAGGATTTCCAATGCTCGATATCAATTGTTTTTGCTGGCGACCGGGAGTAATTTCTGAACCTTCGAACTTTTGACGGCTTCACGATTAAATTCTTAGTTTTGGTAAAATCGTTCTAGATATAGGTCACAACAAGGTTAGATCCGAAGAGAATCACATCTCATACGCTACAGATACATATTGTGGTGCGACAGGAACTATCTTGACAGATATAAGCTGTTTTGTTGTTCACAACCTTGAAGTTGAAATGGTGTCGCGCTCGCATGCGTATAACAAGGCGGAGGCACGAAGCTGCATATCCCACTCTAACACGATAAATCCGTATGAGTCTTTCCCTCTTCTTTCGTGACAGAATTCCCTTATATACTCTTATTTACTAGGCGTATATGAGTGTTACGTATATGCATAAATAATAGTGCTGAACTGTACATAAGTAACAATTTGGTCATGTATAAGTAGGTGTATGACAGTGTTGAAATAGTATCCGTAATATTGTATTTAATCCTCTACAATCACATCGTATTGTACGACTTTCATTTAAATAATTTGTTTTATGTTCTATAACGCAGTGCTAGGAGATTTGACCTACCCAAGCGTGGCAACTAGCATAAAGAATAAATGCTGGTGTTAAAGTATACAAAGGAATATGATTTTAATAATATTAATTAAAGGTTTTAATTTATAAAATTGTACAAATTGTCATTTTTTACTCAAACTGTCTTTATGTAACATAAAAATATTTAAAAAACCCGTACTAAACGTCCTGACAATGCGAATGTAATATAATAAAAACTTGAAAGTCATTATGGAAAAGAATTACCACAGAGCCTTGTAGCTTCAAATGAGTGTGTAAATAAAGGTAATTACAATTTCACTTAAATATAAGATGTTTTTAATAACATTTGAATACGTCAAAAGACAAAATGAAACCCTTATTAAATTTTATTTCAAATAGGTTTACAAAATACTCTTTAAAAGAAAGGCTTGTCTTAACAATAGGCAATTTACATTTTATACAAAACGAAAACCCTAATATTGAAAATGAAATTCGTTCTTTAAATGAAACTCGTACAGTTAATTGCCATCAGAACCTCATACCTAGCCGTAGTCCGTGGGTTTGCTCATGTAACGGTCCCCTGGTTGATACTCAAAATTCACAGATGTACGTCCTTTACACTACCTTATATATTTACTTATTTACCCTTCATTTTATAACCTCAATTTCTCTCTAAAATATACCAACTTAGATCGTTACTTTTAGGAATAATAAAGATTCTCATAAGCTAAAAGAGACACTAACTTTCTAAATACTTTAATGCCGGCTATTCCACTAGTAGGAAGATGAGATAAGTTATTCTAAAAGGACTATGACATCATCACTTCCATTTACTAAAAGAAGTTTATTACTTTTTATAACTTACCTAAAAAGTTTTTTTTTTTACTTCATAGGAGTTTTGTGATGTCTTCATAATTAGTTAAATATTTAACGGTAGGTACTCTTATTTAATTTTTAATGAATTTGTTAAAAGTTGTAAAGCCAAATCAAAAGGGTTAACCGTTCCCATATTGAACATTAATATTTTAATAAATTAAATTAATTTATTATATGAGATTCGTGTAATAACTAATTTTATTTTAAAGTTGTTTATGTACAAGCACGTGTTTGACAATAGAATTGTCTAGTTTTAATGTTTTTAAGTCATATCCTTTTCAGTAGGTTTTTTTTTTTGTGGAATTCCATAGATTAATGATTTATAGCGATCTGTCATGTTAAGGCGTATCTGTGTTATGTAATACATCATACAACCAGCATTTAATAAATGCTACGATATATTTTACAAGCATAACGTTTTGAAAATACACAGTTTAATTTTTACTTTTACAATAAATGATTAAGGAAGTAGTAAATCGTGAAATTAAATTTAATCCTTGTCTACAACTAAAACCAGTTTATTCAGCATTTTTTAAAATAAAGAGATATCGTCCTTAGTTAGCATTGGTTATTTGTGATATCGGTTGTATCACAATAGCTAAGTCTCTTCGTAAAGGATAAATGTGGAATTAAATCTGAACGCAGCTTATGACATTATGCTTACATATAAACTTATTGATCTGAGTATTTACATTTAGAGAATGAGTTGGATGTCTTATCTGATTATAGAAAGTGTCTCTCGTGCTGAAATTTTCTTACTACTGCATTTTAATTATATTGCAAATTTAAGACATTTCAAGAAAAACATCAGAAAGTAAAAAAAACCTATGAAATGATTAGACAGTGGTTTTGTTATAATTTTTAGTGAATTCTACCTGTCTATTCGTGTGTCCTCATTACCTTATAAGAAATACAACCTACACTACATGATCAGTAGGCCATGATTTATCAATTTTCTTGTTATATGTACACTGTCCTAAATCTGGCTTACATGTGGAAATCGTTCTAGCTAGAGGGTTGGTTAAATTAGGAAAGTTTTAGAGAACTATATTACAAATTTAAATCCTCCTTAAAGTTTAATTTATCTTTCGTGGTCTTTGACAGAATATAGGAAGACACCAAAACGGTGCATTTTTAACTTTTTCCGGCAGCTCATAAATGAGTGGTTTTTTGATTAATACATTATAATGCAACCTTACAAGGGGAAATTAATAAATGCAAGAATAATTTTCCATGTTCATTTGTTTTCGAGATATTTACATGAACCTTTTATTTTCTTAAGGATGCCATATTGAATTAAGCTTCAAAATTCGAAATTATTGTTTTTTTCATAGTGGGTTTTTATTATACGTGGCCGCCATTATGAAGCAAAACAATGCCTTGTGTCATTACTCCATATCGTTGATTTGTCATTAAATTTCGTAATTTATTTGTTTTTATAAAGTCTTAAAGGTTTTTTCAAGTACTATTATGACTATTAATTATTCTAATGAATAAAATTCAGATATCATTGAACTCTATTTTCAGTTCAGTTCAACAGAGTTTATTAAAATCTTTGATAATTAAGAATTCATATAGATAATATAATATATAGAGTACACTTAAAATTAATTATTATATACAAAGTATCGTGTTTGCGTTGGTGGTGTGCTGCTCAGGAGTCTTCGCCCTCTTCAGCGCGTGGATTGTGTGACTGGTGGGTTACTTGATGTTGATGTTATGCCTGTTGACGCCGTGTTGTGTAGTTGATGATATAAGTTTGGGTGCACTAACTAAAGCGGGGTTATTGTTGCGTAGTAGTAGGAAGGAGTTTCTGTATCGTGTGGCCGTACAGAGCGATTAGGAGATTAGGTTTAGGACGGGCAATAGTTTTGAAGGTCGATATTGGTATACTTATCCGAGACACCTCTTCTATTCTTTGTTCCGGATAGTGCTTACCCAAAAAGGGCACACACGTTCGCGTGAGGATCACTTCCCACAGGTCAGTAGCAGTTTGCGCCTTAGCTAATTCCGCTGACACCTTGCTGACGACAGGTAGGGCCTTCGCCAAATCTGAGTCTGCGAGGAATTCTTGAATGGCGTATGTCTATCCCTAAAGGGGGCGTAATGGGCGCTTTCTAGACTGCATCTTTAACCGCATTCTGTACTTGAGCCTTCTAACCATCGCTCGCCGTTGCTGTTGCGTAACTAACGCCGGTTCGTTGTTGAGAGGTTTTTGCTATCGGCGGCGTCCTCTTCTGTCACTGTTAGCGTGGTGCGTCGGTGTACTGTCACTTGGGCTGGGGAAGACGTGGGAACTTCGGACATCCCCGAAAGGTGTCCGGGTGATAACCACCGCAGTTCACGCACTTAGCCCGATCGGTACGGGGTTTAGTGCATTACCTGGAGTGGTGATTTCTACAGCAACGCTGTGCATTATGGAATCCCTAGCACCGATGACACTGTCCCATGCCGAATTTACGGTCAAGTATCCGATGGGGACACAAAGCCGAACCACGTACTCCACCTGCCGTATCTTCCTTACGTCCTCTTCTGTTCGGAGCGTCACGAGTAGAAGTGGGAACGATCTTCCTTGCTTCTGCATCCTGAAACAAGAAATATGATTAATATCGCGGTCTTGTGGGTAAACGTTGTTCTCGTAGAGTGCTAAAAGTACTCCACGTAGAAACACGTTGAATGTACGTTCCCTCGTTGCCTAATAGGTATAGTAGGGAGTGCCATACCTATTCATATACCGCATTACCTTGTCACAGTCTTTGGCTGTGGCAGGCTGTATCCTGAAACCATCGCTGATAGCCTTATTTCGGTTGAAGGCGATCCCTTGTCGGTCCAGATCTCAAGGTGGACCAGTTATCCTGCTCATAAAGAGTTACCGGCGATAATCTTTCCCGGGAGCGGCAGCTTACGTGGCTTCCGAACGGTCCATGGTGTCAGCAAGGGCACCGTACGAGTTGGCGAACAGTGTGGGCGTAGTCGGGCGGTCCATCGATGTCTTCCTTAGCTTCTTTTTCTGGATCTGTAATTCTTCGTCGGGCGCTGACCCATTCTCTATGGCGTCGTGCAAACGTGGTGCGGCTACTACGGTTGCGGTATTTTTCGACGTGGTTTGTCAACACAAAAGTGTATCGATGAAGATCAATATTTATACGGGATAAAGCACCATCCTACAGCGCTGTAAAAAACTGATATAACGAACGCAATCGTGGACGAATCCAGGACGAACTCATTTATGTTTGTATTTTTAAAACGTATAACCAATTCTGCGTCATGGT
>JARFJB010002478.1:162500-305000 GCA_036346205.1 Vesta saturnalis | reverse complement strand
GTTATTGTAATCCAAATTGCCATAGACGTTACCTTTGATGTTTGCGAGAAACTTGACATTTCAAATAGTTAATTATTTAGGTATTTGTCCAAGAAAAATAAAATAATGTACAGTACGATAAAGTGAAATTAACATCTCATAAAATGTGATTCACTCATGGCTAACGCTTGCTTGTATTAACATCTTTTGATCGATGCAGAATAGCCCCTTTGTCGTCTTGTATAATAAATTACTGTAAGCATGTATGTAGAATTTTTATGTTTTTATGTTTGCTATAAATTGTATGATACTATGAAAAAGTAAACATTCAGCATTATTATACATAATTAAAATACTCAGCTTCTTGGGCTATTTAATAATGTAGTTTTGTATTTATATGTTACACAAATCTATACGTTTATTTTCTACTCCTTCTACTATATCCTCTCTTTTTTCCAAGTTTCTCTGTTCTCTGCATCCAACTTTTCTTCTTACGTTACTTCATAATCTTCTACATAATCTTCTTTACTATCCTATTATTATCCATTCTCAACGGATGGCTGTACCATTTCAATTGCTTTCTTTCTATCCTGATTGTGATTACTTCTTGTTGGGCATTTGTCTTATCTGTTCGTTTTGTATTCCAGCCATCTTGGTTATTCGGATTATCTTCCTAATAAATCTCATTACCGCCGCGTTTATTTTGGCTACGTGTTTATCTTGTATCACCCATGATTCGCTCGCGCAGGTTAGCACTGGTACCACCACTGACTTGTACCCTCCTAGTTTTGAGCTCCAATCTATTCCCCGCTTCCCGAAAATTGTTTTATTCATGCATAGTATAGTTTTATACTTTTATTTATTCTATTGCTAATATTTAAATTTATTTTACCATCCTCCGATATTATACTTCCCAGATAAGTTGATACTTTTTCTAGTCTTTCTCCATTTACATCTATGTCTCTGTGCTTGTCTTTTGTTTTGTTATTAAGTATCATTGTTTTACATTTACCTATATTTACTTCCATTTTAGTTTTCCTATTTCTTCTGCCCATACTTTTAGTAGATGTTTCATCTTACTGTAGCTGTCCGATATTAGTGTTATATCATCGGCATGCAGTCAATTTTTATTGGCATTAGGTTATTGTAGTCAATTACTGTCTGATATTGTCGGTTTTTAGCCTGTTCTTGACAACTCTGTCCATTACCATTATGAACAGGAGAGGACTCCAGCTGTCCCCTTGCTTTATTCCTAACTCCATGCTAAACCTCTCTGGTTCTTCACCCTTTATCTTTACAACTCCTTTCACTTTCTTGTATATACTTTTTATGACATGTATTATTTTCTCTGGTAGTTGTTCTAAACATTTTCATATTACTTCTCTTTTTATTTGGTCGAAAGCTAGTCACGAATAGTTCTTCTCCTTTCTCTTCTTGAGGTTCCATTATATTTCTTAGCATATGAATATTACCTTGCGTTTGTCGACCTGTCCTGAATGCTGCTTGTTCATCTCCAGTTTATTTTCTATCGTTGTTCTTCGTCTTTTCTCTATTATTCTCGTATATACTTTAAAGCCAGGGGAAGACAGGCAAATGGCTCTGTTATTACCAAAATGTTCGTATTCTCTACAGCAAATAAAAAATTATGGTGTTACTGATTTGTATATTAACCCTTATGTGGCTGAAGGTGGTACCCGGGTACTTTTAGGGTATAGAATATGGAATATTTCACCTTTGAGAGGGCGAATCAACTTGAGCTCCTAGGACATCTCTAAATATATAATTTTAAGTATATTTTGAAAATTTCAGATATGGAAACGTATGGGGTGTCAGGTATTTTTTACCTTATCGAAAAATGAAATCCTGGCGGACGGTGGTACCTGGGTATCACTGTAAATTATGTACTGGAAAATAATATTTTATACATCTATTGTTATTTTTTAATTTAATTTAATATACCTATTCTTTATCCCGGCACTGAAGACATTTGACTCTTTGATCCGTGTGCTGCAGGCACATAGGATTGCTACAAATGTTACACATCTTGCGGGTTTTCCTTTTTATCATCCTTTTACTGTAATGCGACCAGAGGAATCCCGTTCAGGCACAGGATTGGAATGATGAGGAGCTTCTAGCGAACTTCCTAAAACACTTTCAATGGCGTTTTTCGTAAACCGGTTTCGCAATATCATGGGATCTTCACTTCTTTGGTTCACAGCTGGCAAGCACAGATCACGAGCTAGCTCTTTTAGGAAAGTCCTCCTCTTACTTGTGTTCTGATATTTTGTGGGGTTGTTTTCAGTATAGATAATGTATGTAGCCAGAGCTATGACATCCAATATATTGAAGAAAAAGGCTAACGGCCAACGGCTTGTTCGTCTCTTGCTCGTGTATGTTCCCAGCATTTTATCCATAACGTCGACACCTGACTTAGTTTTGTTATAAAACGAAATTACTTCAAGCTTTTGCTTCAGGGTATCATCAACTGTGTTTGTACAGTGCATCGTTGACAACAAAACTACGGCTTTATTTACTTTTGGGACATATGAGCACAGCATGGCATCTGTATTGAAAGCAAAATTGGTTGAAAAAAAGCGGTCGTTCCTTTTTCACTAAAAGATCCTTGGGAATATAGGGTTTATTTTTTCTAAGCGTACCGACTAAAGTAAGCCCATCTGATTTCAGCATGCGAGCAAGAGGCAGTGATGTGAAAAAATTATCGGTGGTGATGTTGCGGCCCGAACGTTTGTAGTGTCGACATAAATGCATTACAGTTTTTTCGCCAATATTTACCTGTCGCTCATTACCCGCTAATTTTCCTGTGTAAATTGACCCTTGGCATGGATAAAAAGTTGTAGCATCACAAACCCAAAACGCTTTTATGCCATACTTGGCAGGTTTCGAGGGAATGTATTGGGTAAACCTAGTTCGTCCGCGGTAGGGATATAGTTGTTCATCGACCGTTAGGTATTCATACGGTTTATAATATTTTAAAATATTTTGGTTTAGCATAAGCCAAATGTCGCTTATTGGGGCAGCTTTATCAGTTTCAAGTCTGGCTGGCGTGTCGTAGGGTTGTCGAATCTGATGAAGCGAAGAATCTGCTTGAAGCGGTCTCTACTTATTGCTGCTTTATATAACGGCAAGGCATCTGATTTCCACAATTCATCAATATGCTCAGTATTGGATTTATGAACGCCCGCCATTAGAAGTATACCAAAGAAGGCATCAAGCTCTTCATCTGAAATGTTCTTCCACACTTTTTGTGTCGAATTAGAGTTTCTATTGAAATCACAATAAACTTGATTGGCTTTACGGTTAGCTTGTCGTATGATAATGGATTTCATTTCGGCTGTGAATAAAGTATTGAACGTATCCTTGCGTGTATACAAAGCAGTTACTCTACTCGGGCCTCCTAAAATTTATACAAACGAGATTCAAATTGAATTAGAAAGAGAAAAGAATGCCCATTACCTGGTTCTAGAATGATATTATATGACCGGGTTTGAGACGATGGTAACGGGGTTTTGTTCCAGATAGTTGAATCACTACAGCGATAAACATCAGTAGGTGGTGGGGTTTCAGTAGTATCTGCTTCTGTAGTAACTTCCTCGTCGTCGTCGCTGTTGACCTCCACCTCTGTTTCGATAAGAACCCTTTCTCCAGTGAGAACATCTTCTACATCTGATTTTTCACCGTTTCCTGATGGCACATAATTTTCGTCGTTGTTATCTTCGCATTGATCACCAAATTCCTCATCGGAAGCTTCACACAATCTTTCGACATCTTCAGCTGTCACCCTTTACCGAATACCATTCATTATTACAGGAATATACATAATTATATATAGCGAATACAGAAACAAAACAACATACTTATCTAAGTCGAGATATCCTCTGCGATTGTATTGTGGGTTATAAACAGGTTTCCGGAGGCTTCTAGTATTTTCTGAAGCTACGCTATTTGATGGTTCATTGTTTCCAGAAGGTTTGCTACTACATTTTCCGCTACCAGACGCACTAGTAATATAATCACGTGCAGAAGACATATTATTTCACCAATTGAACTAAACTGAGCACAATTCAATAAGATCACAACGTAGACTCGGCCGTAAATGAGGGATGACTGTACACAAAACAACTAATCATCACTATTGCTACGCATGCGCAGATGCACAAATATACAACAACCCACGTAACAATGTTAAAAATACACAGTGGTACCCAGGTACCATCTCTCGCCATGTACGTTGCATTATTTATGCAGACAAATAAGGGTTAAAGTTAAATTGCACCACGGTCTATCTTAGGAATACTTACGGAACTTACTATAGTTGAGACCTCTTTTGACAGGTGTGGGGAATGCAGAGATATGTCCATAGATATAATCGGTAAAGCATTTATTTGTTTTTATTGTTGGATGCCACTCAATGTTATTGGTTTAGAATTAAAATACAACAAAAATTGAGAAAGTTGTACATTAATACCATAGGTAGTTTGAATAATACTAGCAACTGTATTTATATGTATATTTTATTTTATTTACGTAATTACGTATTATCAATAATAATATGAATTCTAAACTTAATTAAGGTAAGGATATCCAAGAATTGGCACGTTATATTTCCTGTCTTATGTATTGGTATTATAATGTGTTCACACCATTCTTCTGGAATTTTTCTGGTTGCCATGCTACTCTACATATGTTTGGCATCCATTCTCTGCCTTTTACCCCTAAATATTTTAGCATCTCTGGTTCAATTTTATATTGCCCACTTGCTGTTCCTAGTTTAATGCCTTTTATTGCTTCTAGTTCTTTTCTATTTATCTCCTGTGTGGTATCCTCCTCATCTCATCTTCGCTTATTCTCTTCATTATATGTTGTGTTTTCTCCATAATTCTCTCCTTCTGCATTACAATTTCTTGTATAGTATTCAGCCCATATTCCAAGTATACTCTGTATATCTGATTTAAATTCGTTGTTGTTGTTTCTTATACCTTTTACGATTTTCTCTTTATTCCCTTTGATTGTTCTTATTGCTCACCAGATTTTGTTGTTATTTATTTCATATGTCCTTTCGATATCTTTGCTGAAACCTTAGCAACTTTTCCTTTTGGCTTCTCTTACTTTCTTGAGTGCTTTCCGTATTTCTTCACTCCACCATGGTGTTTTCTTTCTCTGGTTATTAGTATACTTCTTTGTTTTGCATATCTCTTTTGCTGTGGTGTATATTGTTTTCCTAACTATTTTTCACCTTCAGTGTCCACTTTTCCTCTGATTTTTTTTGTTGTGTTAATTCATTTTCCACTCTCTCTTGATATTCTGTTCTCGTCTGCTCAATTCTTAATCTACGTATTTGTTCTAGTTCATATTCTTTTTATACTCTGTTGGTATGTATATAACTTTGATTACTGCTGTTATTAGTCTATGTTTGGTACCCATGTCCGCCTCCGGTCTTGTTTTAACTTGTATACTGTCCTCCATTTCTGGAGTGTATATTATTAGTCCACTATGGTTTTGGCAATTCTTTCGTCTGCCAGAAGTTACTTCTCATTTCTATATTATTCAATTGACAGAATTATATCAATTTCCTTCCATTTCTATTTAAAATATTGTCCCATGCAACGCATCGCCAAATTCTCATCGTTTCCAATGATTGCATTACAGCTATTATTTGCCCACTTTCTTTTCTGATTTTATTAAAAAAATATTTGCAGGTGTGTGTAGAAGTTTATTATTTCCAGTTCTTCCGCCCCTTCTGTTGGTGTGTATATTTGCTCAATATTGTTTTTCCTACGTAGGTCTATTTCAATCTTTCTTATTCTCGAGATTACTGCTTCATATTTCGTTACTTCTCTATGTAATTCCTCTGCTACTATTGTGCCCGCTCCTTCTTGTGCTCTTTTTTGGTATGCTGTCCTGAGGAGCACAAGTAATTATCTTTAAGTCTTATGCGTCCTGTTCCCTTTTTCATTGTTTTACTCCATCTCATGCTTTTGATGTCATAGTGCTTCACTTCTTTCACTATTTCGCATTCCTTTCTCATTATTGATGTTATGTTCCACGTCCCAATTCGTACTTGTTTGTTTGTGTTGTTTTTTTATCTCCATTTATTCTCTGCTGTTCATTTTCTTTTTACATTTCCGTATTTCAATTATCAAGTCCATTATCATAGCGGCCATATAGTGTATTGTATGTCCCATTTATTCCTTTGATTATTAGTTTTTGTACTCATGCTAGTATTAGTATTTATCTTTGTTATTTTCTTAGGTCCTCGTCCTCCTCTACTTGGTGTGGTAATCTTTCGCTCATATTTCTTATTTTCTTTCCTTTATTTAAAACAGAATAGGCTGTTCTTGTACTAATTCCTTACTCTACTGTTGTTGCTTCTTTATTAGTATGTTATCCCATTCTTGTAGCTGTTCTAGTGAATATATTTCACCATTTACTATTAGCTTATTATAAACAAGTTCTGCGTTATTTCCTATTATTCGTGCTTCATATAAATGCGTTTTTAATTTCCTTCTTTCGTTTATAATTGGTTTTTCGTAGTCGTCGTTTATCGATATATTTTACCCTTTAAGTTTTTTGCCGCTTTCATAATCTCTTGTTTCGTTTTATACGATGTTAGTTCCACCACAACTGGCCTGTTCTTGTGCTGTCCCTCTTCTTTTCTTCCCAATCTCGTAATTCCTTGAACATCTTTTTCGTAGTCTATTTTTATTCCTATGCCTCCCATTTATCTTCAACTCCTTTTACTTATGATCTTCTTCCCTATTATCTCCTTTTCTAGTAGCTCCAGCCTTAAATGCTGTGCCTTTATTACCTTTTTGAAATAGTTATTTTCCTTCTTTAACTCTTCGTTGTATAAATTATTATAATTATTATAGGTTTTTGTTATGAACGAATAAGTTTAAAAGTAAATATGTAACTAAAAATTAATTCATTGGATAATTCAATTTGTTACATTTCATTTCCTATTTTATCTGTTTTTTGTTATATCATACAGTTTATCTAATTTTGAACTGATTTCTTCCAGTATTTTTTACATTCTGCTATTTTTCCTAATTCCCTACTATTTAGGTGGGGTTTATATCCTCGATGTGCTTACTTACAGACTGCACGATAAGTGGGCAACCCGGATGGTCTTCTCGGAGGTTGTCGCCTGCCTCTTACCTTTTGCATGACCAAACCAACAGTTCCTTGTTTGCCTTGGAACCTCTACTATCACTTAGTATATCTATTAATTTCAGTTAAATAATAATTGATCACTTATTTTGCTATATCTGACTGGAACATTTATCATACCTTTATATGCTATTCAAAAGTTTATTTAGTTTTATTAAGAAATTTTCTTAAACCCGCCTCTGTTCGTTGTTTAATTATAAATCCCAATACGTTTATCAAACTGTTGTAATAATGGCAGGCTTATGTTTGAGTTTCATATTTCTGGTATGTCATAAATTTATTTTACACTTAAGCAGTTCTTACAGAATTACCACAACTGAGGACGATAAATGTAATTGTTATCGAAACGTATAGATTTGTGTAAAATATAAATACGAAAAGGAACCATAAACGTCCCAAAAAATCGGCGCAGGATTCACCACAAAAACATAGGCTGCGTTTGAAGTTGAAGTCATAGGATGTCGACGAATACGTGAAAGACGTTTTGAAACGAAAAATGTACACCATGCATGCAACTGGTAAATAATTGAGAAATTATTGTTGAAATGGAGATAATCACTGTTTAATTTTAGGCTCACATATTACTATCGAAAAACTTCAAAATGAACTTAAAGAAGATAGAATATTTACTTTCAGTAAAACGAGTTTGAAACAATTGTTGCACACAGTTGGTTTTGAATTCAAAGTTGACGATGGAAGAGGGCGTTTAATGCAGCAGGTTTATATTGCTGGTGCTCGAGCAACATTTTTGCGACAATATTTTGCTAATAAAAGTTGTGAAATTAGTGAAATTAGTTACGATCCTGTTTTTTCGGATGAGATGTGGATTTTTAGTCGAGGAAGCGTTCGAAGTGCTAGCAATAAGGATGGCTTTATACCTAATTCATCATTGGTATTTTCCAGTAAAAGTAAGACAGCAGAGTACCACGATAATATGAACGCTGATTTATTTCAAAAATGGTTTCAAGAACAGCTTTTACCAAATTTAGAAAAACCAAGTTTGATAATTCTTGGCAATGCCAGTTATCATTCTACATTAGTAGAAAAATTACCTTCAAATAGTTGGAAGAAAGAAGATCTTCTTCAATTTTTAAGAAAACACAACATTCCTCATTCGAATGATACGCTGAAAGTGGAATTATTACAAATTGTCAAGGATTTGTAAGTTCCAAAAATATATGCAATTGATGAAATCGCTCATCAATGGGGACATCAAATTTTACGTTTACCTCCGTATCACTGCCAATTCAACCCTATCGAGTTAATATGGCCAAATTGTAAACAGTATTACAACAAAAACGTTGGATGACAGGGCTTCAGGGACGAGAATGTTTTATCGCTATGGAAGGATTCATTAAACCAAGTAACTGGAGAACTATGGCAAAAGTGTATTTTACATGCTGAAAAGGAAATGAACCAGTGGTGGGACGTTCAAAAAAGAGCTGAGCAAATGGTAAAACCTTTAGTAATCAATGCCCGAGAGTCGAGTGAAGATCATAGTGAAAGTGAAGGTGATATTTGAATTTAAAGCAAAAATTAGGATCTTAGTTACTTTATAACATTGTAAAGAATTATTATATTTTAACATATACCTCTGTAGCTGTACTTAGGTTTAGATTCATTATATATATATATATATATATATATATATATATATATATATATATATATATATATATAATATATATATATATATATATATATATATATATATATATATATATATATATATATATATATATATATATATATTGACAAACTGTAAACTGAGATTTTTAAAATCGGTTATATTATTAACTAATAATAAATCTCATATTTACATCCAATACAGTGTATTTATTTATGACAAAATCAGTTATTTATAAGTGGCTTTAATAACCAAATTACAGTCTTGACTCTTTTGACGCAGTGAGATCTGTCGGCTAAAAACAATCCTCCGCAATTAACCAAAATTTTCGCACTTCATTCGCGCACTGCCTCGTGCTAGCTAATTCGTTTGTTATTGAAAATTATTGAGGTAATTAATTTGTAAAGCAGATCCAAAACACAGGGTCTCGGTTCTGATGATCGTTTACAGTTGTACAACATATTTTTATCATATGACTACCCACACTCGGTGGGCTTTACATGCCAGAATAAGTGCGAACAGACCTTAAACGAAATTCTACTTTCTTTATATGAGTGGATGGGGATTTTTAGGACGTTTAGAATGCTAAACCCCGAGGTATTCGAACAATAATTTTATTTAAATTTGACAGCGCGGCTTAAATTTGAAAATAGCCTAGAAACATTGACGATGTTTTGTTGGTATTCAAAATAACTAAATATAAAAACCAATAACGACATACGTTTTTAAAATCTTAAACCATACTTTACTACAAGATGAGTCATAGGACACCTCTCGCCAGCCCGACTTTATACGTATCTTTAACTTTTTCATTTTCATTAATTACTATCACATTTTGTGATTAAAAGCGTTTGTGAATATTTATATACAGTTTTACACTAGTGATTATTTACCAATTGAGGTAACACAAACAACTGAATATATTAATAACATCAATACTACGCTGTATATGTAACCAAACTAGTCAGAAGTAATTTGAAATTATTTGTTCAATTAATTAATACAATTATTTATAACCATAACAGCACAACATTCCTAGTGAATATCATTTTAGCGAAAAATCTTTTGCCAAAACGAACGTTCAATTAAATACGTCAATTTTTAGTCGTAGCAAACTTACATTGAAAACAGTCCATGGACAATTCTCGCTTATATAATTTCGGTTATCGTGCAATACAACTAAGATAATGGCTCAATAGGTAATTAACAGAAGAGAATAACTCACGAAATACGGTAAATAGTAAACAGTATGCTTGGAAAGCGTTATGAACTTCATATAATACGTGCTACATGGGAATAGTACTAGGGAAGACCTCGAGTTGATACTAAAAGGTTAAGTAGCAAGCATAAGGAATAGGGATGGTAGCGAGTTTAAGGAAACTACCGTGAAAACATTATGAAACATTGCAAGTAAACTAATTTCTATATCAAATAGGTTTTCAAGGTGTGACATTGTTTTGCAAATATTTTTGTTTGATGTGTAATTGAAACCATATTATATTTACACACAAGTAAGTACTAATAACTCATTGAAAATATTAATTACGTAATATTTCAATACAGGCTGATACAATAATTAACGTACAATAACATTCCCTATACCCTATGCCGCTGGGGCCAAACTTCTAACAGAAAAAAGTCAGTTAGCAATTGAAAATATCCAAACAATTCAAGGAAACAAGAAAGATAACATACTAAAACTTGTAACAAGAAACAATCCAAATGTCAAAATCGAAACACCAAATAAGCTATTTAACATGCCAACATTTACACCATGACCTAACACCAAACATACAAACACTTCTACTCACACACAACAACCAAACAAACGAAAGCACAAACACCCAAAACAAGGGAAGCAACTTGGTCTCAGAACTTTTGTATTAGTCACCGGATTTTCACTGGGGTTATGAAATAAGTATATGTTATTTAGAACCTGTACGCCGGTGATGCACAAAGGTCTTATTGAGATGAACAAGTAAGTAACCTTGATTAGCGTATACCACAATTTACATACTGAATATTCTTCAGTCATAATGCCCTATGGGTAAATACAACAAAATGTAATAAAAAATACAGCAATTGCTTTATGTTCGATTAGAAATGCCACTGCAGACGTGAAACCAGAAATGAACACGGAAACAAGATGGTAAAAAACAAAGTAAGCACACAGAAACCCAGTACCCAAGGTTGATCTTAATACGTAAAAGAGATGTCTCAATCAGCCAAAAGGACCCTAAATAAGGATACAACCCCAAGATGTGGACTAGCCAAAGGGATCTAGACACATACATTGTTAGGCAGAATGAAATATCTATTTTATGTAGCCATAATCATTAATTGCTAAACTTTAATCAGAAAATGAATCTAAAAGTTCTGAGTAAACTTGGCAATGTTAATTTCTTGTCAATCAGGTGACCTCCGCCTCGCTGCTGGAATTCCTGAAGTCTAGTACGAAAGCTTTGCATCACTCGCTGTAGAATTTCAATTGAGGTTGCGTTAATCTCTGTTCGAATATTTTGCTTTAGTTGTTTCTAAATTTTGAAATTACTCGACCAGGAAACATTCCTCGAAGGGTTCCTACAGACTCCTTAGCAGTGTGGGAAGTGGATTCGTCCTGTTGAAACCATATTCTTGGGATATCTACATTTTTGGTGAAGGGACCAAAAATTCCAAAGTCTAATACTGCACACCACACAGTGACTTTCTCGCCATGAAGCCGTAATACAGACAATTTCTGAGGACTTTCCGTCGCTCAGTAACGAAAGTTCAAAACCTGACAGACAAAAAAGAGCTTCGTATGACATGAACAAGAAATCGGTGATATTCGGGTTTTCTTCTACTTTTGTTCGAAGTATTGAGCGCTACTGCTTGTCGTTTAGGAGATCGTTTAGGACTTTGTAGCACAGCTGCCCTTACCCTTTCAGCATTTTCTAGTCTTCTTACAGAACGAGTTATCCCTTTTGGTTTATCTCCGACGACTGAAGCAGTACTGCCAAGCTTGTGTACCCACTTTCCTATTGTTACTCGAGTAGGAACAGGATCTCGTGGATTTAAATGAAAATGACAGCGAAATAGACTCTGGGTGGTTACAATAGAATCGTTATTCTTGAAATCAGCTTCAATAGCAGAAGAACGTTGAATATTGGACAAACGCTCTATTTTCGTAATTAAACTGACGTCTCTCGTGAACAGTTTATCATAAGTTTGCATTTATCGAGAAGGCGTGGCGACTTGATTTAGGTTTAAGTCTTATTATATTATCGAATGAGTGCAGTTTAAAAATGCATACGTGATTCTGCCTAACACTGTATAAAACCCAAAGATTTTGACCAGAGAAGAGAGCTTAGATAGAAAGCAACCCTCTACACGAAATTGGCTATTTAAAATTTTAAGCTTTCACACCATAACAAACAAGAGGACCTCTACAGTATGATTAAGGTTATAGGTTTCGAAGCCCTATGAGATGGTAGAGGGCCACAGTATTGATACACTATATCAAAGCTTAAGTTTTCCAGTCATAACAAACAAGGGGACCTCTGAAAAAGGCTAAGATCCTATGGCATGATTCGAACCCCTAGCGGAGCCCTGTGGCTTCTAATCAGTACGCGCAGCGTGAGGGTGGGGCTGGACGATGGACCAATCAGGTGAAAGTGGACGGGGCCAGGACCTTGAGGGTGGATTGTCCCATGACGTTGCAGAGTGCGGGTGTTACTTTACAAAACAGTGGTTGGGGGTGAGGTGCCCCATTTCTACTTTTATTATCATCACTGATTTCGATAGCATAAAAAATACGCGACATTCAACTGATTTCGTTACTACTCAACAATTTTTTATATGAAATGGGTTAATGTTTATAGTGTTACGAAAGTTGCATCCAGTTTTACCGGTATTGCGTTCTAATTATCATTATCGCCTTGCTGGGTATCTATTTTTTACATTAGACCTACAAGAAAAACAGTTAGGTAAAGTAGAAGAAATATTTAAAGCGAATAGCTCTGATCTCCGTATTCCTTGTTAAATACTCGATAAGATAAGTTACTTGACTAAGAAGTACAATTACTAGTAATTTTCGAAACGTCAAAATTGTATTTCTTAATCCGACGTCAACAAAAAAAAAAAAATTAAACAAAATTCATCGTCTGATATCGCATAATACTGTTTGTTAATTTGTGTTATCAAACCTCATTTCTATGCTTTGTGGGGTAAACCTATATAAGTTTGAATTATAGTTAAAATTCTTTACCAGCATTAATTTGTGATTGTATCTGCATCATAATCGAATTATTTAGCTTACCTTAAAATTAAATAAGAACGAGTATGTTTTCCATATCAGTTAGTAATGTATTGTGTACTGGTACGTCGTCGGTTACTGACACCCTCTAAACGCTTTCATTACTCGGTTCATGATGACAAGTTGAGTATTTTCAATTAAATACAGGAATTTCAATTATCAAACGTTATTGGCAGTTTGAAACATTTAAACATTTACCATGGGATGTTTATTACAAAATCCAATACGATCATTGCACACAGAATGCTGAACTTATCCACAGAATTAACTTTTGTATAAAAATAATCTACGACAGCTACTTAAAAGGTATGTTATCTAAAAATTAATCAAATACTATATACTAATGAGTTCCTAAGCAACTACCATTAATTTTTGTAATAATATGAATTACTCTTATTCAGAGTAACAAACAGAACTATTTTTACCTTAAAACTTGAGATTCGACTTATTATTTCGTAAGTGATTTCAAAAGTGTCATTTTGTTGAACTTATCTGGATAAATTCAAATAGTAACTAAAGTATACTAAATTTTTATAAATAATGTAAGGTGCCACAGGTACAATACGAAATGTCAGTGGTACATTGCGCGAGAAATCGTCACACAGCGCCATTTGTTGGCAAAAAATTTTGCCGTCAGTGACTTCAATCTCATCTTCTCAACTTGTAACGAGTTAGGTAATTAGAGGTCATTGAAGTACAAAAGTTTAATTAAAAATTGGTAAAAGCAGTCACAAGTAAACACTTTAGATAACAACTACAGATCTAGTAAGTTCATAACAATATCAACACTCAATTAATAGTTTCCTGTTACTGCTTAAAAACTGTAATTGTTATCACCATATTTAAAATACACAGCTAAAATGAAAATTATATTTAATATATGCAGTCGACTATTACTATTATTACTATATTAAATGTATACAGTCTCACATGTGGATGAAATTTATGGTAGGATGTTTTTCTGAATATTAGGATATTTGAATATCATATGTAAAATCTTAGATTGTTACACGTCCAAACCGCACTAGACGTCGTGTATGCTTACTAATGTAAGCGGGTTGCCAAGCCAGCTAACAGGGAGATGGGCGTGGTCGAAATAATAAGTAAAATGAATGATTAATATGCTCAAACACCTTACACCTACATTCAAACAGCTCAGTCCGGGAAAATATGTCTCTAGGCGCCACCACAATCGAAACTTCGCTAAAATAATTGTTTTAAGCTGGATGTTATTTAACCCTACTTGATTGTGGAAAGCAGGATCATGCTTACTCGGTAAACTCCTATACGAAGGTTCTAAAACAAACACTCGTCCCAAACAATTCAACTCAAACTCAAATAAATTTAGCACTACCCAGGTTATTAAAAACTTTTTGAATACACCTCGTAAACTAAAATATCCAAAACAAAAGTTATAATACGGTAACTGAATATTTTCTGCGTATCCCTCGTATACATACAACGTTAAATTTCTACTTATTACTGAATAAAATATTTCTTCATCCAATATTCGGTAATTAATTTTGGAAATTCCTAAATAAAAGAAGATCAATGTCTTCGGCTTAATAAATGTTACTTCAAAATAATCTCTCTGAATCGTAATAGACATCCGTACCTGTATAATTTCTCAAAACTCTTGTCTTTAATTATACTTTAATTGTACTGCGTTAAATAAACTAACATGAAAAATTTTGCAATCAACCTTGCTAATAAAACCTTTCCGGTTGCTCATAAATCTGAAAATTAAAATATGCAAAGCTTACTTTTAAAATTGTCAAAACTAGATCACCAATTAAGTAAATGTTACATCTGTGTTGCATACCTGGCAAAATAAACAACAGAATAACAATCAACGGTAAATATATATTGTCCTGCATAAAATAAAACAAACACAAATATCTACATAAATTACATCAGCGTGGTTGAAAGTTAAACCACCAAATACCACTTTGCATTCTTACTACTAAAACAAACCATACAATAAGACTCAAGAACGATTATCTCTTCCTTTCAAAACTACTTAATAATTTAAACAACAATACGCAAATAAACTAAACAAAAAGATAATCGGGCTTAAATGAGTTCTTAAAATTCTTAAATCTAATTTCTTACTTAAAATTGTCCATTAATCCTTGGATTTTCTTTCTTCTTTATTCCTGTAAATCAAATATTTGTAGTCCATTTGTACTCCTTAAAATTGCCTGAAGCACATTACAAATGCTCAACAAAACTTAATCCTCTGTGCACTCGCGAATAGTTCACTATGCGAGGTTATTACTCCCAAAAACATGTAATAACGGTAAACATTTGGTTGCCTCTTTAAAAAAAATTTCTAGCAACCTTTACACCAATTTAGTCCCTTATACAAATAAACTTTCAATGTCATATAACGTTACTTAAACATTGGCTTAATATACAACGAACACTTCGTTCACTTAAAAGGTGGTCCCATAAATAATTTTAACTGAATCTCGTTACCCGAACACGCGCTAAACTTGACGCTACTAACGTTACAACTGTTATCTTTATTCAAATCTGCTTACGCACTTATTATTTTCTTGAAGAAAACAAACTAATTTTATCTTCAATCTCAATTTTATTATTGTTTTATTTATGAATGTCTTTACGATTCATCCCCGGTTCGGGTTACGCAGTTGTTTAAACAATTACTGCCTCATTAAAATTCACAAATATAACTCCAACACCATCCCATTCTATCACACACCACAAGCAACAGCCAAAACGAAAAAGCTTAACTCTCCCATTCAATCCCTGACTTTCTTATTTATACCTTTAGTCATCCATCTTTAAACATGTCTTCCTTCCGCGTTATATTCTCCAATAGTATTCATTCAAAATTTCATAGTTCTGATAGCTACTACCATCTGTACAACCACGCTCATAACTACAATACATCGCCATATTTGTTCTTACTTACAAATTTTACAATTATTTCATGGAGAAATCATTTCTCGTCATCAAATTCATTCAGTAGCCACTCTGGACCATTACGCAACTTTCAACATTTATCTCCAACCTGCGCTCGATCTCCTTCCGCAACATTTGCAAAAATAAGTACCGTCTAAGGTCTCAAATTCCATATACATACACGTATTCTCAAAACAATTGCACAACATTACGAAAACTTTCTGAAATTAACACTTAAACATACCCAATCTTTCTCTACATATTTTCTAAAACATTCTACACTTATACTTCACATCTTCTGACCAAAATTACTTATTTATCCTCAAACATTCCATTCCTTACAGCAGCAAAACAGTAGCAATACAGTGGCAAACATTATCGTCCTATCGACAAATTTCTCTTCACATTTACATTCATCAGAATCTAATTATTCCAACACTAAAGTCTCTATAACATTCAAATACACGTATCTACATACAGAATTATATTTCTCCTACATTTCCAGTGGCGTATCATTCACCCACATACATTATACATATACACAAAAATTTTTTTTTTTCGTTCTAACTCAATACACTCGTGCTCAAAACACGTAATACATGTCATTATAACATCCTACATGCAGGGTGCGTCATCGCAACCTGACAAGATCAATGCTAAGTTACCGGGAATTCTTGTTTTAAAGTTTGTTGTCGCAGTTTCGATAAAAGGAATTAAATTTCATTAAGGATGAAGAGAGTTTTTAAGAAACGTATGTATGGGTTTAAATTTATTTGTGTTATCGTGTTTGTTAGCGAGAGGTTCAGTCGCGGATAGATATTTTTGCGTACTTTCTAGCTTACCAGTTTATTTATAAATTGACTTGTCATTGGAGAAGTTGTAGAAAATGTTTTTGACTAACACGGTTTCTTCTTGAAAAACGGGATGTGTGCATCTCGATTCTAGGCATCAAGTCTGGTTTTCTCCTGGGAGATGTCCATCATGCAGTTTTAGTATGGAAGATTTTGTTAGTGTGACGGTTAAAGGATGACGTGGTTTTGTTGAAAAAAAAAGGTTTTGCGTTTCGATTAGTTGGTTAAGGTTAGGCTGTGATAGAGGACAGGTCGAAGATTACCTAAGACCTGGGTTATTTGAAGCTATTGTGAGTGAATCTGCCCGTTCACCTTGCGTGAATTACAGAAAGGATTCAACCATCCTCGGATTGTTATTCGTTGGTTAGGAGTAACATTTTCGTTTCCATTGAAGAAGAACAGTGTTTAGTTTAGTGCTTTCTACATTTTGGAGTTAATTCGCGCTTAAGCGGATTGTGATACCCTGTAGTTTGGTAAACTTGTTTTTGCAACGGGAAAGTACATTAAAACGCGCCTCGACAGCTTGTTCAGGTAGGCAAACTGTTGTTGTAAATACATATCGCTATAATACATACTATAAAAGACAAAGAACGTTTTGTAAATAAATTAATGTTAATGCAGATAAAGTGAAGTGAAGCAGGTATGAAATCACCTGGTCCTGGCTTAAATATTTTCGCCATTTTTTCCATGTATATAATTTTAAATAGGCAGTTATTTGAAATAGACGATTGCAGGACCGTGTCCGCAAAAGGAGATTTAACAGCTACATTCCAATCAATTAATTAAGGAAAGGTCAGTTCTACGAGAATTGACTTTACCGCTGTCAAGTGGGAAGAAAGTAGACCAAAAGTTTTTGGGAATCAAGATAATTACTTTTCCGTGAACATTTTTGGTAAATTTTAATGAAGTTGTTTTTTTCTGTAATAGTTTATGCCAGTGAATACGCTTTCTTTTCTGTATAATATTGCATGGAAACCCTCAGCCGGTTAAGATAATTTTATCGAAGTGTATTCAACCGTTTATCGTAATATTACATATTGTGTTCTTTTTTTATTCTTATCATGGATACCAATGCTCACATCACGATAATATGTCAAATATATTTTCTTTGCGTCATCATTATACCGATAAGGTGGTAATCAAATTAAGGTAATTACACCATATGATCTTGGGAATTTTGAAAATTGCAGGAATCACCCCGAATTAATATTTAAAATTTTACGTAAGAAAGGTCGCGCTATCCCTTTCTTCCGGAAGTAAATTTATTTGTTTGTGATTTAATAATACCTGTACCCGTACGTTTCTTTTATGATCATAATATATAGACAGTATTAACTAACTTGGACGTAATATTTCGTTATTGTATGTCTGATTACATGTAGTTTCTGCCGTTCCTCACAGTGTTATGATTATTTACGAGTTACACAAATTTAGAAGGTAAAATGTTTTGATTACGTTCATATTACCGAATTTTTTATTCTTTTGTTTATGGAATTTTTGATTTACACAACCTACAGCGACAGATTTCACTTATTATTATTATTTATTTTCTTATTTTGACGAAAGATTTAACGTAATAATTTATGAGGGCTTACTCTGTTAGGTAATTTGCTATCTTTTTTATTATTTTATTTTTAAGATATCTAATTTCACTGATAGGAATTAACGTAAAGTAAAATTAAAGTAAATAGGGGCGATGACGTTATCAGCTATTCTGTTAGCACGTCATTTTGTTTCGATTACGTGTAAATATTTTGAAGCTTTATAGGAAACGCCTGACCAAGGCTTTTATTTGACCGGTTCACCTGGTTTACGCGACGTAAGGTTAGAAAGTTTTTTATTTGTTTGGAACTTTGCTGTGCTACACTAGCAAGGTGTTTAGACTGATATATTTTCGACTGTAAACAAACTGGCGCGCTATTATTTATGACTTTACCCTTATAGTGCCTTTTGTATTAAGAGTTATTCTAATTACAAAGTTAATAACACGCTCGCCCCCTTTCTCCACTAAGCTCTGGCACCCCCCCCCCCCTTGTACCTACTACCTCAGATTCTACTGCCATTTTCGCCCGACTTTCAATGTATCATGACATTTACAATTTTTAAGATAGAAAATTATGAATTCAGGTGGCAAGTTGTGAACACTTTGCCACTTTTGAATTGATGTTTTTCCCAACTTTTCACCAACATTACAATTTTGAATATGGTATTTTGCATTAGTGACCTTGTCCGTTATAGGATGTTCTTTCCAAATATACAAGAAAGACTAGAGAAAATTTAAGACTATCTAAAAAAATCCATTATCGGCGAAAGGAGTATATGAGTTATTCAGTTTTTGTGGGAGAGTATACATTGGAACCACAAAATGTAATCGTATCAATTATAAATTTTTTTTTGGTTTACAGTGTTTTGTCACAAAACGACAAATGCGCACAAACATCAACATAATTTCATTTATTTTTCAATTACTAATCAAGACATGTTTCGCTTTACTTTAAATGCATCAAATGCAATTGCCATCAGCCAATGTTCCAATTTTTGAAACTGTACAATATAACAAATCAACGTTGTCGTTAGAGAAACAAAAAATACTAATACGTAAATCGGCCAAAAGAAATCGCTGGAAATTATTTTCAAGTTCGAAAGAAGGCCGCTAGGGGACGTACACTAACACGAAATTATAAAATTGGATTTTTCTCTTAAATAAATATTATCAAGATATGTCCAAAATAGTTTCATTATAAACTACGTAAGCTTAGAAACATTTTCTTTTCTCAGGATTTTTCTATATTTTGTTAAATGAGGGGAGAGAAAGAGGTAAATGTTCACTTAAAGAAGTTACCATAACTTCTATTAACTCAACTCGTTTAAGAAAGGCTTGTGATTTGCTTCCAATAAAATATTAGCATTGTCTGTTGAGTTTTTTTTTCTAGTAGCTTGTTCTTAATTTTCCGAATGGAATTGGTGACACTTCGTGTTATTGTTGGAGTTTTTCTTGTTGTTGTTCGTGTTGCGTTGTTTTTTAATGTTACAAAGTGCTTTATACCAACGAAGAGTTATTTGACATGATAGGTGTTTATTTTGAATGCATGGGAAATGTCACAGTTGCTCCAAGGGTATATGCCCAGCCAAATCCTGAGAGACAACGCTGGGGACGCACGGAATAGAGCGTTATTAATATTTTAGCTTATGTCCAGTTTAATCCTTACCTAGTACTGTTGCGAAGAGCCTGAGAATAACTCGAACCACCGCTCAAAACATGCTCAAGGAGCAGGGGTAAGCGATCTTTCGTTTTGGTACCTTCACTAATAACTTACAAAGGTTTACTTAATGCTTTTGCTACGAAAACCAGTAATATCCGGTTCAAATAGTGGTCACTCTCTAGTTTCAGGTTACACCCATATCACTTAATCCTGCAATGGCTGCTGAAGATTTTGACCTAACACTAGACCATTTCAACTGGGTATTGTGTATGATGGTAGAAGATCGGCAAGTTCCTACACGTATATCGGCGATAGCCCAGACCACATTTCATAGCAATGGAAGTGTGAATCTCCATAAAACCACTATTGGGCAAGAACGGATTCGCACTAGGTGCGAGAAATTCAGCATGATTGTCGTTGATCTGTAAATTGTTGGGTAGAAATTCTAGGAGGGCAAACTATCCCGTTCTTTTTAATAACTAAACGGTGTCAAATGCCTAGACTTTCTGAGAGATGAATTAGCGATTTTGTTAGAGGAAGTGCCACTAGAAATTCGATAAAGAATGCCGATCCAGCACGACGGCTTCGCGTTAAAATGTTCGGGAATTTTGACATTCCAATTACCCTGGTAAGTCGATAGGGCGGGACAGCATTTTTCCATGGACGGCAACATTAGCAGATTTCACATGCCTGGATTTTTATTTATCGGGTCGAATAAAAGGCATGGTTTTTGCAACCAGACCCACTACACGGGATAACTTGATTAGGCGAATAAGGGACGGTAAGAAAATTATTTCAGTTGTTGGACTACAGTGTGCAGTTTGGTCTACGCGGGAAAGGGTGCTTAAGTGCAACAAAAACGATAGCCGGCAGTTGAAACACTGCTGCAGCTGCATTTATTAAATTGTGGCAATTAATTTTGAATTCGTTTCCCAAGTAAAATATAGTATAGTGATTGCATAGACAGCGGCCTAATTTGTTTTGTTGATATCTTCGGTTGAAGAAAGGGTAGTAAGTTGCGGTTTGCGTTAACTTTTTGGGAATTTTGTCCTCCATTTATCTATGTAAAAAGAGAACTAACATACTATTCAAAAATTTCATGATAATCCGCAGTAATTGTTGTAATGTCGATCTGCGCCTTCTGGCTACCACGGCAATTTCTACTTGGACAACGTTGATGCAGCAGATTATTAAGCAATAAGAGCTCTTTTAAACGCGACCTAGTTTGTTCAATTCCGTTACCTCATAGCGGAGTTAAAAATAAAAACCTGTTCGATGTTCCCCCACCACTCCATTTTATAAGACAGGGCAAAATACGCTAAGCGAAAAAAGTCAGAAATTTTCCTGCCTTTTCTATGGCAATTTACTTACATATTTTCTGAGGAAAGGCCCGTTGTATGATTGGCCATAACAGTTGCGCCCCCTAGCACCATCTTTCTAACTTGAAAATAATTTCCAGCGATTTTTCTTGGCCGAGTGTACTTATTAGTATTTTTTTTTCCAATGCTTACACTTACAGCAACAACAGCATTTCTCATGCATTCAAAATAAAAAAAGCATTATTAGAAACTTAAAACGCGTCTCCTGCGCATTTCTGATTTTGAGTTGCGTCACTGTTATTTCGAATGAACGAAATGTAGATGATGTACAACATAAGGTTATAAAGCAAATGTAGAGTTGTGCTCGTCCTATTAAGACGTTCGCTGCCATGAGCATCACTAGTAATGCTCAAATTTTATTCCTTCTGTGCCATGAGTTTCACTGATGGGTTATGCTAGACTTTGAAGCTTTACAGTGGAATTCTACGAATTCAGATTGGCAAAAAATTTGCGGCGCTGTACCATTTAATCATTTGTTTACTTCGCCTGGGACACATGTCACGTATGCTAATTTTATATGCCTTTAGTGCTTTTCTTTACAGTTTTTGTGCTATAACGGTGTTATTACATCACATAGTAAGTATTTGATTACATTATAATTTTATGTCAGGTTTTTCTCTGGAAAATGGATGAACCTTGAACCTTCAACTAGCGGTTTGAGGAAGACAAAAATACGATTGCATAGTTCAACTTGTCCCAAAAAGAAGAAACTGACAGCAGCAGATATGCAACTTGAGGCCGAAAAAATTATGATGGATGCTGAGAGTACTAATGATTCTTCGGAAGATTTTTCCCATAATTCGGACTCGTATTGGAGTGATTTCGACGTTCAAGATTTTTCAAGCGAAGACAATAAAGATTATGAAATGGAAGACGATCTACCAGACCCGTAAGAGTCGACGACCATATATATATATATATATATATATATATATATATATATATATATATATATATATATATACCTTTCATTCAAGAGATTGTATCTCACACATGGAACGAAGTAGATTGCAGCCATTTACGGTTTAATATAAGTGTTTCTGGAGAATCTTGGTTTTGTGAGGTGGTAGGCATGTATACTCCATGCCAGCCGGGGAGGTACCACCACCTTTACCATGGGCTCCTTAATATTGGGTCTCCGATTTTCTGAGCTCGGTAAGGGCTGCCGGTTACCTTTTCCATCATCCTTAATCTATTCTCATCCTTATTCTTCCTTCTCGCCCTCACTGTCTTCCTATCGGATTAAAAGTCCCAAATTAAAAAATAAGATGGCTGTGGTTTCTAGGGTTATAAATTCCGGACGTAAAATCCTGCCCCATTCGGGTGTCCGGGAGGGCAGGGCCCAAGCGACCTCGGTCATCGAAAGTATCAACTTTCTGATTCACTACTGCAACATCCGCGGTATCAGGTCTAATCTTAATGCTGTTCACCAACATCTTGAACAATTACAACCTGATACATTGTTTCTATCTGAAACACAAGTGTCCTTGGAAAGCTCCGAGTCACCCGACTTGCAATTTCCTCAATACCACCTTCACTCTAACTTTCGATATAAAGGAGGCGTATGTGCGTACATCAAGGACAGAATTGCTTGCAAGAGGGTTTCTTCCTTAGAAAATAAAAATTTTGACGTGATTTGGTTTAAACATTCTGGTCCTAATTTTGTGAAATTCTACTGTAGGCGATTTCAATGTTCATAACTCTAATTGGCTTCAATTTTCATCTACTACAAATCCCGCTGGTCATAGTGCAGAAACATTTGCTATTTCATGTGATCTCACACAAATGATTTCTGAACCCACAAGAATCCCTGATAACCCTAACCATACTCCACATCTTCTAGATCTCTTTCTTACATCAAACCCTCTTGTTTATAAAACTTCCGTTCTTTCGCCTTTAGGTCTTTCCGACCATTGTCTAATAAAAATCATTTCTACTGTACCTAATTCCACTGTTGTTTGCAAAACCGATAGAACCTTGTGGTGTTTTAAGTCAGCTCGATGGAGTGATTTACGGGATTTCTTTGCAACCTTTCCATGGCGTGAATATTGTTTTAAGTCGTCCTCTTCTTCGGACATCGCTCTTTCAGTATCTGAAGTCATCCTCATGGGAATGGAGTTATACATTCCGAAAAAACAGTACCGTGTAGGTCATTCACGTTCTCAACCCTGGTTCAATAAGGCTTGTTCTGATGCAATATCTTTAAAAAATAAATGTTACATTAAATGGATAAATCGATTGACAGTCATGTAGAATATGTTGGTGCTAGAAATATCTGCAAAAGTGTCATCACTAAAACTAAAAAGTTGTTCGAACAACGAAAATGCAATGAACTAGCTACATCTCCTTTAGGCAGTCGTAAATTTTGGTCTTTAGCAAAAGCCATTAGTAAAAACTTTCGAACATCTTCATTTCCCCCCCTGACATCTATTGACGGATCGGTAGTTGCTGATTCTGTAGACAAAGCCAACGTTTTTGTGGATTTGTTTGCATCAAACTCGTGTCTCAATGATTCTGGAAAAGATGTGCCGCTAGTCAACTCTTCTTCATACGTTATGAAACCAATTCATTTTCGGTACAGGCTCTTGGAATCGATCATCAGTAGGCTCGATCTCAATAAGGCGACTGACCCAGACGGTATCCCAGCTATTGTCTTAAAGAAATGTTCCTCCGAACTAGTACCAGTCCTATCTAAGCTCTATACGATCTCTATATCTTCTGGGGAATTCCCTTCATCATGGAAGTTAGCAAATGTTCAACCTATTCCCAAAAAAGGTGATAAGACCGATCCCTCAAATTACAGACCAATTGCCATCACTTCCATTTTGTCTAAAATCATGAAAAAAGCCATCAATCAGCAACTGCTCACGTTCCTTGAAACTAACAAACTCCTTAGTGACCACCAATATGGGTTGAGGCAAAGTCGTTCAACAGGCGATCTTCTTTCATATGTGACCCAAGTTTGGAACAATACAGTAGAGCAGTCCGGTGAAACAGTTGTTGTCGCTTTAGATATCTCAAAGGCATTTGGCCAAGTTTGGCATAAGTGTTTACTTGCCAAACTCACCTCGTTTGGGTTAAATGATACGCTCATCAACTGGGTTTCTAGTTTCCTTGATAAAAGACGAATACGTGTCGTAGTTGATGGCTTTTTTTCAAAAGAAGTTAGCATTAACGCGGGCGTACCACAGGGATCCGTTATAGCGCCTACACTTTTTCTGCTGTACATAAGCGACCTTATTTCTTCAACAACTAACCCCATCCATTGCTTTGCTGACGATAGCACTCTTCACTGTAGTTCATCTCAGTCTACTCATAGTGATAATCCACCTTCTACGTCAAATCAAGAAATTAAGGCTGAAATGGCAAATTCAATCAACAAAGACATTCAACGTATTCTCGAATGGGGAAGCAATAATCTAGTTAAATTTAATGCTAACAAAACTCAGTGTTGCCTTATGTCCGCCAAAAAAGATCGATCATTTCCTGTTGTAAGTATGAATGGCTCAGTTCTTAAGTTTTCAGACTCTATTACTCTGTTGGGTATGACTGTATCTTCAAATCTCTCAAGGATTGACCATCTTCTGTCAGCTACCAAAACAGCTGCTCGTAAAATAGGCTTTTTGTACAGATCTAAGCAGTACTTTACCTCTCGACAACTCCTTCTGCTGTATAAGGCCCAAATTCGGCCTCATCTGGAATATAATTCTCACCTTTGGGTTAGTGCTCCCCAATACGCTCTCGATATCGTTGATCGTATTCAAAAGAGAGCGATTAGGCTTATAAATGACCCGTCCTTAACTTCTCACATACAGTCCCTTGAGCATAGAAGGATGGTTTCAGTTCTTTCTTTGTATTATCGTTATTACAACGGCTATTGTGCTGGTGAATTACATTCTTTGATACCATCTCCGGCTATCTTTGCGAGAAACACTCGGTTCGCTCTTTCACATCATCAGTATGCAGTACAAATCTCCTCTTGTCGTACCAAACTGGCGCAATCCACGTTTTTCTACACGGCTTCTAAACTCTGGAATGATCTCCCTAGTTCCTGTTTTCCTCTCACTTATGATATGAGAAAATTTAAGGTAGCTGTTCATAGGCATCTATTGGCAATTCATTATCCCTCTATCCATCCTCCTAAGTGTTCCTGAGTGCTTTAGCACGATAGGCCTTATTTAGCCTGTTCAGGTCCACAATCATAAAAAAAAAACCCCAAGATTTGTCCGACAAATGGCCCGAAAATAAAGATTTACTTGAACCAATTCATGTCAACACTAATTTTATTGATGATAAAATAGTACCACCTGTAACACTGGAAACTAATCACAGTGCCGAACAATACAAACATACAGAAGTTGTCACACGACACTCTAGATTTAATCGTTGGATGCCTACAAATAATAATGAAATGCGACAATTCTTGGGAATGGTGATGTACCGGGTGAGAGGATAAGCGAGGTAAGCGGCTGTATCTCAGAACGTGTGAATCTGACAACAATGGGAAATTTATTTTTATTATGAGTGTAGCCATGAGAAAATGCTAGAAATTATTTTGGAGTTCGTATTTAAACGCTAGGGGGCGCAATGAAAATTAAATAATATAGTTCTAAATTTCTTTAAAAATTCCTGTATATAGATATACCTTTGCTTACATCGTTATAAAGTCGAGACAATTATACATTATACAATCTTGGTTGAAGGTTCCTTGGCGTAATGACCATAATAAGAGAGGTGGAAGCTATTGAAGGTTTATCAATAAAATTGCTGTAAATTCTAAACCATTTATTCAAGTTTAGTAAAATGAAGCTTGTTTGGAAGACAAATCTAGGTATTTTAAGTTGCCGTTCCCATTGTTAGACAGTAGTTCCTAATGAATGTTCAAGAGGGCGCAATTTGTTATATTGGCTAATTTACTCTGCAAATTTAAACCACGTATATTTTTGACATCGTACTCGAAAAACACATTAAATTTGCAAGAAAACCGGAAAAAGCGCAAGTTGATATCTTTGCTTGTAAAGATATTTTAAAACTTTAATTGACGAAGATTAGTTTGGATGAACGAAATTGAATAGGCCTTGGTCTCATGTTAAATAGATAGTTGTTAATCGAATTAAGTGCCAACAGTGATTTTTAAGTTTTATCACCGTCGCTAGGGGCGTTAAGAATAAAAAAATAAGGTTTTTAGGCTTTTTATTTAAAACTTTAATTGCAATGATGTAGGTATTTATTATATCAAAATCAAAAAGTAAATTAAATTTGCCATAAACCGAAATTAAGGTTAAATCTTAACGTATTTCACCCAGTAAAGTTCAAATAAAATGAAAAATCCGATTTTACACCCAAGAATATTAGGTATTTTAAGGACTCGAAAAATGTTCAAACTGCTTTCCGTTACATTACAGTCTTCCAATGTTGTTTGGGTATATAAAGCTGCTCGATTTACGCAGCTAGTGGATGACGAACTGCATATCGAATTCTGTTCTCCATGTCAAATCCTGTTGTCGGTGGAGTTTCGAATACAATGTCCTCCAATCGACCTCATAAGTAGAAGTTGAGAAACGTCAAATCGGGGGACCTGGTCGGCTAAGAAAATGGGCTTTCCATTCCTATCCAGCGTTCATCAAAATATTCGTCAATATGGTCTCGCACGGCAAGAGAAAGATTTGCTGGACACCCGTCCAATTGTAGGTATATGATTCGCCTACTGCCTAATGTTACATCTTCTAACAGGTTTGGCAATTCGTTTATAAAAACACTAGGAAGAGATGACCAGTTAGCGCACGATCAAAAAATAAGGGCCGATAGTTTGGCCGCTTCTCGCATCCAATACGGATTTTCAGCAGACCAATAATGCATATTATGCATGTTTATCACTATTAAAGGTAGAATTCTTGTTTTCTCGAATCATTGCTAACATCCATTGTCAAAAATTTATTCTGTGATCAAAGTTACCTTCGTTTAGGGCCTGGTGAAAAACTATATAGTAGGGGTGTAGTCAAAATATAAAAATTAACGCGCATATAGTAAACTATGTGTCTATTAAAAATGACGTGCTAATTCAATTACTTACCTGTGGATCTTTAATATGTTTCAAAAAGTAGTTCGTGCTATTCCCAAATCTAAAGATAACTCCCTAGTTCCAACGTGTCTATTAAATTCTATGTAAGCTACGATAATATATCCTTCGGACCTTCCAATGCGACGCCTCCTATGTGTAGGACGACGAAAACTACCAGTACCGCGTAGTCGATGTACCAAGTGTGGAAAAATTCTTCTTCTATAATGATGGGATCTGGATGCCGGGCAGCATACTGCCTTTCAGTTATTGCTGCATTTTGAAAGCACTCGAAAGAGACAGTGATTATATCAACGGCTTCATCACTTGTGTAACGCATTTTAAAAAATATTCACAAACCAAATTGACAAAAATTAAATTACGTCAAGTAAAAATTGGACGTTTCTATACAACGTTATTTAAATGTTTGTTTGTTTCCGCAACCTACTACTAAACATTGATTAGACATCCCAAGACAAGGGGCTAGATGGCGGTATTTATTAATTGAGTGCGTTTTATTTAAAAAAACATGTAAAATGTAATATTTTATGCCTTCTATATCTGCATCAAATTAATAAAATTAGTTTAATGAATGTAAAAAGTTTAAGGCAAAAGATTAATAATCGGACATAGAAGCCGCAGTTTTATATATCCGAACAAGATTGGAAGTCAGTTTGAACATTTATCGAGGAATTAAATACCTAATATTTTTGGTTTTAAAATCGTATTTTTTATTTTATTTGAACGTTACAGGGTGACACACGATAAAATTAAACCTTAATTTCGCTAGAACTCTAATACTAACAAAATATTAAAATAAATCTTGTATCATTTTTATGGCAAATTTAATTTACTTTTTGAATTTGAATTTTAAAGAAAAAACCTTATTCTTGTATCCTTAACGCTCCTTAACGGCGGTGATGGACATTATAAATTACTGTTGGCCCTTAATTCGTTTAACAACATATATCTCTTTAATATGAGACCAATTCGGCTCAGCAAAACCAAACTTCGTCAATTAAAGTGCTAAAAATCTTCATTTCGCTATGCGGTTTTTACATATTGCTTTCAAATTTAATCTACTTTACGAAAACGTTTTCAAAAATACACCGTGTGAGTGAAATAAAAAAAAAGATATTATAACAAATTGCGCCCTCTAGCACTTTTATTTGGAAGTACTGTGTAACGATGGGAACGACAACTTAAAAAACATACATTTGACTTCCAAACAAGCTTTATTTTATTAAACTTGAATAAGTGATTTCAAATTTACAGCAATTTAAATGATTAAACTTTTAATAGCTTCCCCCACCCTTATGATGGTCACTACGCCAAAGAACGTTCACCAAAAATTATGTAGAATTGCCTACACTTTCTAACAAAAGGTACATATTTATATAAGAGTTTTGTGAGACATTTAGAATTTTATTACTTAATTTATAATTGCACCCGCGAGTGGCGAAATACGGAACTTTAAAGTAAGTTCAAGCATTTTTCATGACCACGTTCGTCACACAAAAAAATCTTTCCATTGTCAGATTGATAGGTCCTGAGATACAGTCGCTTACCTCGATTATTTGTCCAACCAGCGCGTGGGCTTCGAAAAATATCCTGAAATCGGTGATTATTGGAGGAATTCGATTCTATATCACAACGCAATCCATTTATAATGAGTCGGAATAGATTTCAGTTACCACTGAGGTTTATTCATTTTGAGACAATGAAACCGCAGATCGGGTACCTAAAGTAAGAAATTTATTTGACATTATTCAGAAAAAAATTAGTGAAAAAGCAATAGCTGGTGAAACAATGGTTGTAAACGACTCCACGGTACTTTTCAGGAAGTTTGCTCTTTCGGCGATATCCCAAACATCGAAACGGTTTGAAAGTTTTCAAGCTCTGCGACATCAAGGGATATTCCTACAAGTTAAGCTTATATGCAGGACAAAATTGCAGTAATTCATCAAGGGGCTTGGCTGAATCGATTGTCTTTGACCTTTGTGCGAAATATTTAAATGAAGGTAGAACATTAGTTACTGACAACTACTACACTACTACATATCACTGCCATTAGCGACACACTTATTTCAGAAAAATACTTATTTATTGGGAACACTTCCTAAAATAGAAAAGGTCTTACTGCAGAAGTAATGACGGCCAACTTAAAACTAGAAGAAATAATAGGAAAACAAAATACAGCAAAATGTAAGGATAAGAGGAAGTTTGTTTTTTAACGACAAACCATGAAATTGGTATGCTACGTGCAGAAGGAATGAAAAGAAATGGAGTAGAGGTAAAGGAGCCTGCTGCAATTTTGGACTATAATCTGGGAAAGAGGGTAGGGATATGTGATTACATGGCTAATTACTTTTCGGGTTTGAGAAAGACTATACGCTGGTGCCATAAAGCGGTATTTGAAATGTTGCGCAACACTGCAGTTCTCAATGCTTTCATATTTTGTATAAATCTTAAAGATGAGTAACAAAATATCTCTGAATTTAGAGAAATATTAATTTTTGATATGTTAAATCCCACGGCGAATCAAAGTACAATTCAAAAACATGTCCTGACTAAAACTCATGAAAAACCATTCAAGGAAGATTCAACCGATGCAATAACTCCTACGAAAAAAAAAAAAAAACGAATGGAAGAGCTACAGCCCAACAAAAACAATCAAAGTTTTACAACATGTGACACGTGTACAAAATATTTTTATTTGCCATGTTTTACGGAAAGTCAAATAAACCTGTGATACCACCCGTGATACTCATGACATATCTCACATGTGATTATTACCTGGGTGCCACAAGCATCACCGGTGGGATCAAGTTCCTTTTTATTGAAAACTTGTGCTTTGTTTATCATGTACTGTAAGACGTCAATAAAACATCAGAAGTATCGCAAATGCATTTAATTATGTTGGATACCTGTAGAACGATCTATCGCTCTTATAGTGACAGTGAACGTGTTAAAAATGTTTCTCGTTGTTACATGTTTTGTGAATAGCAAACATTAATAATTATCTTTTTTAGCTTGAAAGTAATCGAGCATGGGATTTAACGTACGTTAAACAATCGCATACTCACATGAGCAGCAACAAAAGTTTGGGTTTTCTATAAACTAATTTAATCCGAATTTAAATTATTGTTTTATAGAATTGTATGCAAAATGGAACAAGGAACTGGACAGCTGCGTTAAAGTTTTGTAGATACAAAAACTTGTTACCAAACTAATTATAATTAATTCACGTATTTATACATAATTCTAAAGTCAAATTAAATTATTTTCACGATACCCAATTCATCTCTAAAATATTGGTAGCTAATCCAAGATCCTTCGTTTTAATTACAACAGAAAGTGTTACTAACGAAAATATATTATGATACCAAGTACAATCAATCAAATTCGAGAAAAACTTTGTATCTGAAATTCTCTAACATCAATAGGAAAAACACAGTTCGTTTACTTTTGAAGTTATAGTTTACCCATTCCTTATACACCGATATATTTGTCAATAAGTTGCTTCAATAAAACCTTGTGCTAAAGTTTTGCCGGTATTGCCCCAAGCAACAGTTGGAAAATACGTTTGCTGCATTGGGAAATTCTGAAACATTAGTTTACGAATAGCGTAAATAAGAAAATATGAACTTAGTCAGTTATACAAAGGTGTGTATTTTGTGAATTAAACTCATACTATTTTAAATATATAAATGGCTTGTGCTATTTAGCTCTATTTGATTTTGAGAATGATGTTAAATAAGATCGAAATGTCGCAAATAACAATTAATAAACCTAACGATCTGTTTGCTCAGTGGCAAAGGTGTCAGACTTGCAAGTCAAAGGTACCAAGTTCGAATCTAAGAGTAGTCAAGTGCTTGGAGAAAAATCCGACTTAGCGCCCACTTCCGAAACGTCGCGTTAAAAATCGAAAAACCTGTGGAAATAGGCCGACTAACTCAATTAACATATAAAACCACAGTTACAAAAACACTTACAATACAGAATTAGTAACTCGATACGGCCTCGAATTCTAACAATTTTTCAGAAAGCTTGAAACACCCATAAACAAGTTATCACTAGAGGAGAACCATCTAACCTCCCCTTGCCTCATGCGAAAGCGGCAAAGCATACATAGAAGAGAGCGGTAGACTACACAAAGTGAGAACGCAGGAGCATAAGTGCAACATCCTCAAGGGCAACCAGGAATCACCGCAATAAACTACTGCGCAATATGTATACAGTGTGGTGATAAAGTAAGAAACAAAATTTATAACTGCGTTATTTAATGTTTCCAAGCAAAACGATCGGACAGGTCAATTTTACTTTTTAATTAGCCACCTTATGACATAAAAATTTTACTTATGACGTCATGTATTTTTGCACAATGACGTCATCATTGGTTTTTTCAATGACAACCCCAATTTTTTTGCTGCTTTTTATTAGATGGTCCAACTACTTAAATTATGGTACCTTAGATAACTATTTTTTTGATAAAATAACACATTTATCGTAAGAAATAAAAATGTAACTTTAATGGAAGAAAATCATAATTAAACCTCAAAAACAAACGAAATTTTTCGCAAATGTGCAAAAATATAGACAGTGAAGCTTTGTCTAGTTTCTTAGGCTAGCGAATATAAACTATTAATATTAGCGGTTTGATACTTAGGGAGAACTAACGGTTTTCCTTAACAACTTTGACATATAAACTACCCAAGAACCGTATATATGTTGTACAGGCCATAATATTGCTGGACCGTTTGTGCTTTTTAATAGATTCAAATCATTACGTGTTGTTAAGTTAGCCCTTAACAACCGATTGCACGGACCTTTCTATGATCACCTGTGGAAACAATTCCGTGGCGCATCGATTATTTATAAGGTACTAAGTGTATTAATCCATTATTCGCCAAGCTAATCAGTTTATCTAAACGCGAAACTAATCGTCACTTGAATCAGATACGCCACAAATGTAGACGAGAGGTGAAGACGATAAGTTTATTTACGGAAATCGGCCAATTGAGACAATTATAGGCGCTCCGTTAACCATGTGGTACTGATCGATACGAGTGTAAACTTCGCTCAAGGACTTCAGGGGTAATGTGCTCCACTTCACCGCAAATTTTTTGTCGTAGCTCGTCTAAATTATTTGGCTTATTAAAATAAACCTTTGATTTTAAATAACCCCACAGCAAAAAATCTAAGGGAGTCAAGTCTGGAGAACGTGGTGGCCACTCAATTGCTCCTCGACGTCCTATCCACCTTCCACTAAGTGTGGCGTCAAGATATTGACGGACGTTGATTTTAAAGTGAGAAGGCGCCCCATCATTTTGAAACCAAATATCCTGATGGGTACATCTGCTTCGTGATAATTTGGAAACATTACTGTCAGAGCTGGCATTAAATCAAACTGCAAGAAGTCCAAATAACGTGCTGCTGTAAGGTTCCCTTCAAAAAAGTAAGGTCTCATTAAACAACGTCCGATTATTCCAATCCAAACATTTAATTTTCTTTGGCGTTAACTGTGAGAGTCTTGAGTCCAGTGGGGATTGTTTCTTGTCCAATACCTGCAATTGTGACGATGTACTGTCCCATTTAGGCAAAAAGTGGCTTCATCTGAAAATAGCATATTGTTTAAAAAATTGGGATGTCTATCGCAGCGTAACATTAGTTCTTCGCAAAACTGCATGCGGCGGTCTGGATCGTTCTTGTTTAATTCGTAAATCAATTGAACTTTTTAAGGATATTTCTCTGTCTTGAACAACTTCTCCACAAAAGAGTGGTCTACGTTGCTATTTAGGGCTAGCTGCCTTGTAGAATGGTGAGGATTTTCTTCCGCTTCAAGAAACACATCTAATCGGGTTTCTTCTTTTACTCGAGGACAACCTTGGCGAGGCAAATCATGGACGGATCCCGTTTCATTAAATTTGGGAACCAATTTACTTACTGTGGATCTTGCAATAGGCTGTCCTTTAAGATGTTCTTGGTTGAATAATTCACATGTTTTCTCAGCTTATCACTGTATCCAACCATCATTAAAATTTCTATTATTTCCCGTTCAGTTAAACATGGCATTTTTTTGTTAACGGAAAACAGAATTCGCTTTTAAAAAAGTTGCCAAATGCTCCTTTCACACTCCCACTAAATCAATTGATAATCAATCGTTATCAATTGATAACGATAATTTGAAAAATTCACATTACTCCTGAAGTCCTTGGGTGTACAAAGTGTTTACACTCGGATCTATCTTTGTCAAATTGTTAACGGAGCGCAATTTGAACATTTGCGATAAATTTCGTTTCTTTTTGAGGTTTAATTATGATTTTCTTCCATTAAAGTTACATTTTGATTTTTTAGGGTAAATGTGTTATTTTCTCAAAAAAATAGTTACCTAAGGTACCAATTTTTTAACACCATAATTTAAGTGGTTGGACCATCTAATAAAAAGCAGCAAAAAAATTGGGGTTGTCATTGAAAAAAACCATCATTGATGGAGTCATTGTGCAAAAACACATGACGTCACAAGTAAAATTTGTATGTCATAAGGTGGCTTATTAAAAAGTAAAATTGACCTGTCGGAGCGTTTTGCTTGGAAACATTAAATAACGCAATTATAAATATTGTTCCTTACTTTATCACCACACTGTATATACAGGGTGTCCCAACGATAGAGTAAAGTAAGTTTATGCTTAACTAGAATTATTTGTGTAAATATTGTATGGACCATGGGGTAGAGGTAAGAAGTGTGCATTTTTTTAAAATATTGGAAGTTATACAGGGTGTGCCAGAAAAGCAGGACGTGAAAAAGTATGATTTTTTTAAACAGAACACCCCGTATTTGATTTTAGTTTTTAATTCTACGTATCCATACAAACATATTTTGTCATACAAAAGATTGGTTGAAAGTTTTTAGTTCTTGAGATATTCGCATTTAAAGATTATTATTATCATTTTCGTGGGGTTGATGAATGGGTAATTGTTCCGTTATTTCACAATAAAAAAAATTGATATTTCGTGTGAAAAATGAGTGATATTATACTAACGTTTAGACCGAGTAGTATTTCTAATTTTCTCAACAGGGTGTTTGTTATAAACATTCAAATTTGAAAATTCTCAAATTAAAAAAAATAATTGCACACCCTATATATTTTTACTTCATTTTAGTCGGGATTAAAAAATTTATCATTTTTGTCAAATATATCCTATATCTATCTTTGATAGTTTTCGAGTAATTTCGATTTTTCTCACTAGCTACGGTACATACGATACTATAACATTATTGTCGATCGTGGTAGCCATGGAAAACAATTGCGACGAAATAAAACAAACAATAAAAAGCGAGAATATTAACAGTTTTTATTAATGAGAAACAGTAATTCAATAATTATTCAACATTGCGTCTTAGTAAATGCTCAAATAGACGGCCTTCTTGCTGAATACACATATTGAGCCTTTTTCTCATGTTCTGTCTCACTTCGGATAACATAAGAGGGGTCACTGTGCGACAAGCTTCGCGAATTCTATTTTTCATGTCCTCCCTTGTTGTAGGTTTAATATACACCCGATCTTTTATGTATCCCCATAGGAAAAAATCCAGTGGAGTTAAACCGCATGACCTGGGTGGCCATAATATAAAGCCATTACGTCCTATCCATTTCTTCGGGTATTGCTGGTTCAAGAATTCCCTTACGTTCCGATAAAAATGTGGAGGTGCACCATCCTGTTGCAACCACATATTTAGTCGTCCTTCTAAATTGATATCCTCAAGTAACACAGGCAATTCTTCACGTAAGAAATGCAAATAGCTGCGGCCCGTTAATGGATCATCAAAAAAATAGGGACCGATAATTTGGTCATTAAGTATACCACACCACACATTTAGTGACCAATAATTTTGGTTTTGAACTTCTCGTAGCCAAAATGGATTATCAGTGGCGTAATAGTGCATATTATGCCGATTTACAGCCCCATTACTTTTAAACGTCGCCTCATCGGAAAACATTATGGAGCACAAAAGTTGTTATTTAATTGCAGCCGTTGATTAATGATATTGCAGAATTCAATTCGTCTTGCAAAATCCTCTTCTCGCAATTCTTGATGAAGCTCAATGTGATAGGGATGGTACTTATACTTCAGCGTTGTTCGATTCACGTTTGATTTGGAGGTATCACATATCGTCGCTAATGTTCTAGAACTCACTTGGGGATTTTCTTGAATATTTAATAATATTTCAAGTTCTTTTCTTCATTAGCTGCCCTTTTATTAACAACTTTACGTTTGAAGTATTTAACACTACCGCTAGAATCAAATCTATCCATCAAATTTTCCAAGCCAACAGTAGTAGGTATTCGACGTTCAGGATATTTCATTTTGTAGATTCGTTGTGCCAATAAAGGGTTTTTTTCCGCCTCGCCCAACACATATATCATATCAATTAATTCATTTGTCGAATAATCCATAATTGATACAAGAATTGATAACAAGTTAAATGCGAAAACGACAAATTTAATATGTGTTTATTTTGACAAGTAGGAAACCTTTGTATCTTAGTAATGCAATTATTATTTTCCATGGCTACCAAGATCCATGCAATGCAATGTTATCGAAAATAAAGTAGCTAGTGTGAAAAAATTGAAATTACTCGAAAACTATCAAAGATAGATATAGGATATGTTTGACAAAAATGATAGATTTTTTAATCCCGAATAAAATGAAATAAAAATATATAGGGTGTGCAATTAAAAAAAACTGATTTTTTTTAATTTGAGAATTTTCAAATTTGAATGGTTATAACAAACATCCTGTTGAGAAAATTAGAAATACTACTCGGTCTAAACGTTATTATAATATCACTCATTTTTCACACGAAATATCAATTTTTTTTATTGTGAAATAACGGAACAATTGCCCATTCATCAACCCCACGAAAATGACTATAATAATCTTTAAACGCGAATATCTCAAGAACTAAAAACTTTCAGCCAATATTTTGTATGACAAAATATGTTTGTATGGACACGTAGAATTAAAAACTAAAATCAAATACGGGGTGTTCTATTTAAAAAAATCATACTTTTTCACGTCCTGCTTTTCTGGCACACCCTGTATAACTTCCAATATTTTAAAAAAATGCACACTTCTTACCTCAACCCCATGGTCCATACAATATTTACACAAATAATTCTAGTTAAGCATAAACTTACTTTACTCTATCGTTGGGACATCCTGTATATATATATATATATATATATATATATATATATATATATATATATATATATATATATATATATACATGCATACATACATATATTAGATTACTCAGTGGCTCAGCGGTAAAGGTGTCAGACTTGAATGTCAAAGGTTCCAAGTTCGAACCTGAGAGTAGTCAAGTATTTGGGAAAAAATCTGACTGAAGTGCGAAAACCAGTCCTTCTTAGGACAGCCCGATGTGGCAAGCAGAGTCCGGTTCCCAAATGTCGCGTTGAAAAGCGAAAAAAAAGCTGTGGAAATAGGCCGACAAACCGAATTAACATAATCTTTCTTGAGTCACTGTTGTTCTAAATTCATTCTTTATCTTCTTCAGCGGAGAAAAAGATCTTTCTCCAGAGCAATTTGCAACCATCATACTAAGAACCAATCTCAAAATTGCTTCTACATTAGAATGCGTTTGGCATAAAGCACTAACTCCTTCACAATAGCTTCAAGTTTTTGTTATGATAGAAAACTCTTTTGCAGCATCATTGTATGCTGGGGCCCTCTGTGCAAAACTTGACTCTAATGCATCCATTACAGGTATAAATCTTTTGATTCTGAACTTGCCTCAAAGTTCTCTAAAGCATCATCTTCTATGTCTGCTTTTCGTGTAATCAACATCAGAAAGTGAAGCATACAATTTTCTTCATACATCAAGCCTAATTTTCGGGTCTTGTAGTGATTGACTAGTCTTGTGAAATTCATCCAGAAAGTATAACATTACCATAAATTCAAGCTCAAAATGTTTATGGCTTGATTTCTTGTTTCGCCTTTCTCTGTAGTAGCCTTATGCAGCTTTTGCAACACAAAAATTATTCCATCATAACTATCAAGTATTGGCCACCGAATGTGCTTCCCGTCTAGTCTTTGACAAGGACTTTGAAACTTTTGAATCATCTTTGAATAATGACAACAGTACTGCCCTTATATGTGTAGCGGATGAAAAGAAATTATATATTTCTTGAATAATTCTAAAAAAGTTTACTGCATCTATACAACAGGGAATGCCCAGCATATGGAATATACATAGCATACTTGTTAGTCTTCAATATTATTTCTTGCATACTCTTCTATTTTCCAGACATATGGGTGACATTAGCATATGACCAGCCTCGACACACACTAAAATTTGTGCAACATCTACTAATTGGCAGTTAATCGTTGATCCACGGTTACTCGCAAGATATGTTACCGTGGCTGTTCTATACCCAGCATAATATCTCATCTTAAATTAAATCACCCCATAGCCCAATATCATTCTGTTTTTTTAATGGTGAATCTTCTGTGCTTATACTACCCTATGGTTTACAAATCTGAATATTTGTTGCTTCATTCGTTGAAGTAAATTCTGTACAAGCACATGTACCAGGCTCTGTATCAGGAATAAGATGAGTATCCCGTCCCTGACTCACTGTGGTAGAGGCTTTTATTCATCAGGCCCTTATCTATCTTTGTTAAGAAGCTTTCTAATTTTGTTAACTTACTAAGCTCTTCTTCAGCTCCATGCTTCTTTTTCCTCTTTTAAACTCCACTTTTATAACTTCTAGTTGACATCTTGCACTCTCTGGGCAGAATATATAATATAACATATATTTGAAGGTAATATAATGCATGACATTTTTTTTTTAAATGAAAATTTACATATAAAGTGAAAATTAACAATATTCTCTCAAGCTTTAATGTTACTTTAATTAATTAAATTAAAGAAAAAGTAGAAAACAATACATTAATACTTAATTTAATTCAATCAAAGCAAAATAATTTTTTTATTGTGCAGCTCTTTCAAATATATACAGGGTCCGCCTGTGAAGCGGGAAATTTTGAATTACAGTGAAAATTAACAATATCCACTCAAGCTTTAATATTACTTTAATTAATTAAATTAAAGAAACTACCTTTAAGTATACTAATGTCCGGAACCCTTCCGTAACAAACGTTCTGATCATGGGTGTGCAGTTGTATTGTTTCCTCTATTGTCTTGGAAAAAGTATGGCGCAGTAGTACCAGATGATGAAATTTCACACCACACTGTAAGTTTCGGAGTAGGTAATGGCTGTTGGTGTATCTCTCCTGGGCTTTTGTCATTTCAATAGCGTCTATTCTGCTTGTTTACATATCTGTGTAAATGGAAATTTACTTCATCTGACATAAACATGTAGTCAATAAGGTTTTCATCGTCATGTATACGTCGCAATATTTCTTCGTTGAAAATCCTGCAAGCAAGCATATCACCATCTTTCAACTCTTGGACGACTTGAATTTTGTAAGGGTCTTTATGTAAAATTCGTCGTAACGATGTGCCGCTAATGTTTAGTGCAGAAGCATGCTTCACTGCAGAACGCCGTGGATTACGTGTCAATGCTACTCGTACTCTATCAATGTTTTACTCCGTTCACACAGACCTTGTTGACCCTTTACGCTTCAAGTTTAGTATGGATCCAGTTTCTTCGAACTTTCTTACCCATTGTATAATTGCATGACCGGACGGCATACTTCCATGTCGTGGAACATTGAACTTATTACGAACAATCGTTGTACCGAAGTTACATACTCATCATTTTTATAAAACGATTTTACGCAAAACGCACGCTGAATGCCTGACCACTTCATGTTTCTGTTTAAATGTCAGTAACTGTCAAATAATAATTCATGAAACCATTGACTTTTGACAAAAAATTTGGCCGCAAAATCTCTTGATCTTTCGGAATGCCATTTTTGCGGATATCTGAAGAGCAGGGTATAGAGTAATAAACCGCAAACCCTACCGGAATTAGCACCGAACATCAAACAAGAAACTGAGCTAATTCAACCTATCCTGCTCCGTAGAATAACCGAAAATCAATCTAAGTTAGAAGAGTGTTTACAAAGAAATGGTTCCCATTCTATCGGAATTATTTTTAAGATATAAAATAGCATACTTTCCTCTACTGAAACCTGTAAAAAAACTTTTGAAAATAAACATTTTCTGAAAAAATTGGGTACTTCACTGGCGGATCCTGTATTAATTAATAACAAATTGTAAGTTTATAATTAAACTTACAATTTGTCATTATATTGACAAAAGAAAAGTTAAAAATGTAATTACAGCTACAGATGTCCACGTAGGACCCTTTAAATTCTAAATATTGTATCTCATGTTTTATCACTTAAACGGATTTAGGACAGTATGTCATTAATTTCAATACGTTTTACCAATGGTTATTTTCAAAAAAATTGTTATCATACAAAGTTTACTGTTATTTTGATTTAAAAATATAGAAAATGGGTTCTATATTTTCCATATTTTTTTCATTTAAAATACGATCGCAGAAACATTTTTGCATGCAACATCTGTACTAACCATGTTAATTATGCACAACTATCCAAGAAGGCTAATCAAAAAAATTGTAAAAAAAATTAAATGCGGTAGAAAATAAACTTGGATTAGTTAGATTATGTGCGTACTTATGTAAAATGCACTTACCTAAAATGCAACTCCAGTATGGACACAAAAAAAAAGACTTTCCAAAGTAATGTCAACAATAAAATTATCAAAGAAACAAAATATAGATGCTAAATAAAAGGTCAGAAATATTATACCGTCTGCCGGCTCACTCTAACTACAAAAGGACAGTGCATGCTCGAGTGTAGCGTTGCAACACAAGACAATCCCCCGTGTTTATAATAAAAGAAATTATATACTTTACACGTTCCATTTCTATAATAAAATAATTTAAGAATTACCGAAATTACCGGCATTTGCTGTCGAAATTTATCAGTTATTTCGGTAGTCATAATTAACGCAAGCCTTAGGCACAATAGCGTCTTGTTCTTCGAAACGACGCCCTAATATTGGATGAAGAGTATGGTACGTTCCAGACGTTCGGCATTGGTACAAATAATGCTGCAGTATGTTTAAGTATATATAACAATTACTCACTCACACAATTTCTTTCCCCCAAAGAAAGTGAGGGCCCTAAGCTATAGCTTGTTTGGCTTATACTTAAATCCTGCACTGCAGTTGGATACCGAAATCATTAAAAAAATTAATATATATTTATAAGGAAAAATGCGGAAATAAATATTTTTGAAAAATGCCGACCCAAAAACAATGATGGTATATTGTATTATATTTCTGCGGATATATTTACATTTCAATACTTTTAGTATTTAACATTAAAATGTTGACAATCAGTGTTCTCAATCATGCCTGAATATTTTTCAATTTGTATATGTAACGACGTGAACACTTATGTCATTTGAACGTAATAAGTTTCTAAAAGTTTCTTGTCACGTATAAGTGAAGAAAATTTAAAGGATCATAAATTTAAGCTTTAGAGACGTTAAAATTACTTTTTTTTTTTCAAAAAAGAAGTCAGTGTTTTACAAGGATTAAACCTTTGTTAATTGCAGATATCGTCCTCACTAACAAGAACATTGAAACTTTTAAATCTTTTATAATTTACTTATAAATATACGATTCTTATCCAAAACGATAAGTATTTTAATTATGAACGTAAGTCTGAAAGTTACTACTTTCATGCATTAGTCGAAGTTGCGTTAAATGTATTTTTAATAAAATGTTACGTAAGATTATTTGTAATACAAACTCAGTGCCATAAAATGACAATTAAACTAAACTAAATAAGCATAGAAGCACACATACACTTCGTATTTGACGGATTACAACACAATATTGAATGGAGAACATTACACAGTGATAAAATGTATTCTTATCACATTTAAGGGCGGGTCTACACTATGCGTATTTCGGTTGCGTATTTTCGGCAAGACACACTCACTGTATTAATTTTATCGGACACATCTATGCGTAGTACACGAACCATCTACATTCTTCCGGAAATACGTACGTCGGCATGTAGATGCCGAGATCTCTCCTTCGGCAAGGTGACAGCAACACGTCCATTCCTCATCGAACGTTCATACTGTACGGTTCACCGGTCGGCGCGTGAAGGAAATATTTGTATTTTTCTTCTACAATAACAAAAAAAAAAGTTATTTAATTATAATTTAGTATTAATTACTTGTAATTTAGTTTTAAAGTTTTTGGGTTCACGATACAGGTTGCAGGTTCACGTGACGGTTTAAAGTTTTTAAAATTTAAAATATGTTAGATATGGACAAGATTATTGAACTTGTACACTGTCAACTAGCATTATGGGACAAATCGTGTGAAGATGATTCAAATCGAGTGTTGCGGGATAAGAGTTGACTAGCAGTTGCCAAAAAAAATTTTCAGGGACTGGGGTAACGTAGATATGAAGGAAAAAGTAATTAGAGGTAAGCGTTGTTATGTGGTACGTGATCTGGATTACGAATTTCTATGCAAGTATATATTTGTCACGACACCTTCGACCGATTTTGACAAAACATCAATAGTAACAACTTTTAGATTCTTAGGTATTTCAATGGAAGTCAGTAAAACTGTGTCAAGTATTTTAGTTCTTATAAAAGTGAAAGCAACTCAAAGGAATACCGTAAACATGTTGGAACAAGTAATCTTAAACTAATATATGTTGTTATATTACACAGTTTAACAATTACAAACATTTTTCATCAGTGCAGCGGTCCTCCCCTATTTTGTACTGGCTTCAGTGAACATTATTTCTACTAGAACATATAGTTTTTCTGGAAAGAAATATTCCTTCGTCTAAAAAATAATCTTCAATATAATCGCGTACATCTCCCCTGTTCTGCGAGGACCATGGCCAACATCAGACAGGGGGTGATTTTCAGTATCTTCATAGTTTATTCCGTCTCTTCTGCGTGTGAAATTGCACAAAATTCAGCACGTTTGGCAATTTCATCAATGAACTCTGGATCAACGGGAATAGGGGTATGGAAAATTCTCTCTTGTTCGCCAAAAACACACTCAACAGTTCGCCTGCACCTGCAATAGTGATAGTTATGAACTCTTCTTCTTGCTGTATGACCTCGTGATATGACTGGTGTCATTAAATTGGTTTATAGTTTGAATGCTTCATCAGCCACAAGGACGAATGGTTTGGGATTACCACTTATATTAGGTAATGGAGCTGGTGGAGGTAGGTTTAAACATTCATAGTATAGTTTCCGCCCTAATAAACTGTCCTTGAACACTATAGAGTCATTCTTCTGACCACAAGCACCAATATCTATCGCCACAAATTTTAAATTAGCATCCACCAATGCCATTAATACTACCGAGAAAAGCTTTTTGTAGTTAAAAAGTTAGAACCACCTGTAATTGGATTTATGCTCCTGATGTGCTTACCGTGCAAGGTTCCTACCCAATTTGGGTACTTTTTCTTATGAAAGTAATTAGCAACACTGAGCCAAATCTCTTTTGTAGGTTCAGGCATTTCCATGCTTTTGAGTTGAATCCAGATTTTTCCACACGTATCTCATACAACTGATGCGATGCTTCACTTCCCTGCATAAAACTCGTGTTGCAATCCGGCGAAGGTCATTCCTGTTGAAAAATATCTGAAGACACAAACCTGCATTACCTACTGAAAATTTAATGTAAATATGGTCAGATGAGGTAACTGTGGTTGGCTAGGATATTTCAAAATAAATTATTACTCAACTTTTGTTAAGTAAAATTATTGCAATAAGTTTTTGTAAGGCAATCATGACTTCATGCGAAACATAAATATCATATACCTAATGATTAAAGAAGATTGATAAAAATTTCCTAATCTGATCCTATTGCAAATGTGATTGGTTAATTTAGTAATTTTTGTTTTTTAGGGAAAGAATTAGGAAATAAATGTTGCCACATAAGAGATGAATTTAATAGGCAAATGAACAAAAGTAATAGTGGAGACCGTGCACCGTCAAAAATTAATAAAATGTATGCGTGGGCTGAAACGCTTGACTTCCTTCAAAACTCTGCTACTAAACGAGATACTTCCGGCAACTTAAAAATAGATAAACTAATCGACTAATAAGATGATAATTAAATTATTATTATTAGAACACTCTCCTTAATAGGAATACACGCTCAATTACTTAGGAGGAGAACAAGCGGTATCAAGTTTACAATAAACAGAAATTATTATTTAATACGTAGGGTCTAACATTAAATGCTTACCTACATTCAAAAAAGATTGGTTTAAGGTACATTATGAATGGGTAGATTACGAGTTACTAGAGCAGATGTGATCTGTTTAATATTGCAGTTAAAAATAACCAGATTAGCTTCGATTGAAGAGTAAGCCGATACCATTCTGTACAAAGGGGAATATAAAAGGACGTTAGTTCGAGTAGGTGGAACACATTACTTGAATGAAAAATGAATCATGGAACTCTAAATTGGATTATGTTAAGAATCTCTGTGCAGTCGATTAAAGGCGATATGGCCTTGTATAAAAATATTACAGCGTGCGTCCTTCTTCTAACCTCTAATGACAGAAACCTATATTCATTCAATAAAAGTTTATGAGAAAAGTTTCGAGGTGGATAGTGATTACATTTTCGGAAAAACAAATACTTCAAAAAACGTCTTTGAACCTTCTTAAGAGCACTAATGTATACAGCATGGAAAGGAGACCATACCACTGCTCCATATTCCAGTTTCGCACGAACATAAGAGTTGTACGGAATAATAATAGATTGTATAGAAAAAATCTTAGTATTCCGAATTATGAAGCCTAGGCTTTTGTATACCGAGTTTATAACTTTATTTACATGAGCGAAAAATGACAATTTCTCATCGAAAACTACACCAAGATCACATACAGTATCAGGTCTACCTAAGACAAACCCATCTACATTATAGTGAAACATAATGTCGTAAAGTTTACATGAGAACGAAACTACCGAGCATTAGATTCATTGACTGTCAAATTATGCGAATGATACCAGGTGACAATACTGTCCAGAGCGCCTTGCAATATTAAAGCATCGTGATAATTGTTAATTACCTTAAACAAGTTAATATCATCTGCATACATTAAACAACTTACTTTAATGTTGTCAATCAAGTTATTTATATATATATATATATATATATATATATATATATATATATATATATATATATATATACATATATGACTTGAAACTTGGATCCGCAAAACCCACCCTTGAGGGGGAAGGGGGTAAATTTTTAATTTGAAATGGGAACCTTAATTTTTTATTCCATAGATCGATTATAATCATAAAAATATGAAGAATCTATTCGAAATATTTTTTTCTCGTGACAGGTGGCGCTGTAATCGCAAAAACTAATTTTTTTCTGTGTTTTTCGCCATCTCACTGGGGATTTACTGGAGTATAACAATGTATACATCACAAAAAATTATTGAAAAAAATATTCTAAGCTCTAATCTACTCTGTTTATGGCAAAACAGGAACTTTTGAGAATGCATTGTTCCCAGAAATTTGACACCTAAATAGTGATACCTAGGAAATAATTGTAGTAAATTTGTATCTTTGTAAATTAAATGTTTAAAATGCCAATTCTTTGAAACACTAATACTATTTCCTAGGTATCACTATTTAGGTGTCAAATTTCTGGGAACAATACATTCTCAAAAGTTCCTGTTTACCATCCAATACGCGTGAACGCGATTTTGAGATCTTACATTGTTTTATTGTGTTGACTACAGTAGTCAATAATACGGCTTCTTTCGTATTTGCAACCAATAACAACAAATCGCTTTGAAATCCCCCTTTGTAAAAGACAGTTAGTAGAGTGCGGAACAGAGTTCATCATTTAAAAGACGAGCAAGACTACTATTTCGCGAATCCTAAAAGATAACAAGTATCACCCGTATGGTATGCATCAACATCAGACGTTAAGTGAAAATGATCATAAAGAGAGATTGGAATTCTGCACTTCGGCAAGTCAACAACCGCACAGCTTCCACAGAACAACTTTGTTTTCGGATGAGTGGAATTCCAAAGTGACGGAGAAGTGAACAGTTGGAATAGTCCTTATTGGGCCACCAAAAATCCGTATTGGTTGAGGGAAGTTGATCATCAACATGTGTGGAAGGTGAATGTCTGGTGTGGCGTCCTGAATGACCGAATCATAGGTCCCTATTTCATCGATGGTAATTTGACCGCAGTCAACTACGTCGCACTATTGGAAGATCTGTTGGACACCATATCTCTGCAGTTCCGCCAAGATATGTGGTTCCAACAAGATGTATACTTCTCGACTGCCTCTGGCGTAATTGAACTTCGTTTCCTCATAAGTGGATGGGGACAGATTGTCCTATCACTTATCCTCTCCTCGACCACCAGACCTGACCGTTCTCGATTACTAGTTGTCTGGGAGGATAAAGGATTTGGTATATCGAGAGCGAACAACTAGCAGGGCTAACAAAATGCAGCGAATATCAGACGCGGCCCAGTCTTTACATGCCCCGGAAATTTTACGCGCTATCGATTCGTTCCCAGACAGAGTGAAAATCTATATCATGCAAAATGGTGCACACATTGAACACCTTCGAAACTGATATTTACATTATTTTAAGAATATTCTGTTCAAAAAGTTAGTCATTCTGTACACTTTCTTCGCTCGACCCATATGTATTCATCTACAACTCTTTAATTCATTTTTTTTGTTAGTAATTCTTATGGACTGATAAATTTTAATATTGTAATTAACTTTTTTAATTTACGTTTGTAAAATAATTTTTTATTCTTCATTGGTAAACAATGTAGTTGTTAAAAATTTTCTGCTTAATAAATCTACTTTACGTTTAAACGATTCTCAAACCTTGAATACGTTTCTAAATCGAGTTCTAACGACGGTTGTGACAAAAGAGAAATCTGTATGAACCTCTTTTTATATACATAAGTATTGTAGATAGCATTTTCTGTAACCTCCCTAGAACGAGAACAGTGTTTTCTTTTTAAAATTTCAGTAACGTAAAGTTTTTTCTTATAGACATAAATATTAGCTACGTTTTGATATTACTATTGTAAAGAATAGAAAAAAATGATATTCATAATTGTACACGTTGCCGTACGCTAGTAAATCCCCAGCGAGATGAAGAAAATGAGTTTTTGCGATTACAACGCCACTTGTTGCCACGACAAAACAATGTTTCGAACAAATTCTTCATAATTTTACGATTATAATCGATATAAGTAATAGAACGGGGCATATTTTTGCATATTTAGCGTATTTTAGATAATGTGGACGACGTAGAAACTTCAGAAAATAATCAAGATGATACATCGGCAGCAGATGTTATTCCCACTCCTGTAGTGCCGCTACCAAACCCAAAACTATGAATGATAAAATTCGTAAAAATTTAAAACCATCACCTTCACAAGACCAGTTACTAAAAATGATACAAGGATAACATCAGATGACTCTGACCGAATGTTTTTATTGTCTATGCTGCCCGAGTGGAAATAATTAGATAAGGAAGACAAATTAGATTTAAAACTTATCACATTACAGTTTTTCCGTGGAGTGCGACAGAAAAAGCAAGTTTAAGTCAAGCAGGGTTCCAGAACTATACGCCCTCTGAGTACTAAATCACTTAATAACCTTTTTATGCCACCACAGTCACCCTTGTTAACCGAGTTGCAGTCATTCAGCAACCAAAACGTAGCATCTTCGGTAGGTTCAGTGTTTTCTAACTGTACGTCAACTGCTGATTATTATTGAATATTTTTATTACATATTTTCACTATATGTATATGTTGTACTTAGAACAATATGTTTTAGTAATAACACAATATTTTAGTTATAACAATATTTTTGAGATTTCAGAAAACATTTAATTTATGTTCAAATTTATTTTCAATGTATAACGAACACTTCAATATGTATGTACTTTTATTAAAATATCAAACCTTTTGCAGATACAATATTATATAATATGTATGTATTAGGGAACTTCATGTTTGATTATAACAATACTATCTTTCCACTTACCTTACGGTTATTGTAAATCTTTCTTCAACCCATATTGCATTCCTAAACGTTGTGTTCTTTTTGGTTGTGTGGTAGCAAAATTTCCATAAGCTTATGTCCTATGACATTACAGTTTTTCCGTGGAGTGCAGCAGACAAAGCAAGCTTTAAATCAATGTAGACCTCCCAGAACCATACGCCCTCTTAGTACACAATCACTTCCAGATAACTTTTTCATGCCACCACAGTCACCCTTGTTAACCGAGTTGCAGTCAACCAGCAAATCAAACGTAGCTTCTCCAATAAATTCAGTGTTTTCTGACTATACTTCAACTGTTTATTATGGACTATTTTGATTACAGATTTTCACTGTATGTATATGTTTTATTTAAACAATATGTTTTAGTTACAGCAATATGTTTTAGTTATAACAATATAGTTGAGATTTCAGAAAACAATTAATTTATGTTCAAATATTTTTTCAATATACAACGAACACTGTAATGTGTATGTACAGTGCATCCCATTTTGGTTGAGACAGCCAAGTATCTCGGTTGTTGTTGAAGATAGAACCTTGCGATTTTCGCGGCCCTATGCCACTTTTTTGTGAAACTCAAGATGTCCTTAACGGATTTTTCCTAACTTCTTTCGTTCATAAGTTACAGGGCGTTTTTTAAAATTCACACTTTTAGACCCCCTCCATATCTACGAAGTTTCTCAGCAATAACGTCAAATTGAAAACTTATCCCATAGAGAATTTTATGTATAATTCAGTGGCGCACTCAATTTTTTTTTCGGGGTATATGAAGATACGACTCAAACTTATGATTTTTTCAATGGAACACCCTGTATTTTATCACCTCACTAAATTCCTTATTTTTTTCCTTCAAACTGATATATAATACATAACCATAAATTCTTCAAAAATGCTCCAAAATCACTAAAACATTGATTTTTAATAGTAGGCTATGGATTTTTCATACAAAGAAAATTCAAATTGAAGAAATACTACTTGTGATTTTTCCATGAAAGGAACAAGAACAATACTAACACTAATAAAACAAAAAACGTAGGTAACTAATAGCAACAAATAAATAATAATAAAAAGTTCATAATGTAGAATAAGCAACTAATTAAAAATTTACTCATACTATTTCATTTCGAAATTATTCAGTAACTTATTCATTGAGTTGTTCAATTTGATGTCCATTTTCCCTAACACACAATTGACACAATTTCTTAATACGTCTTAATGCATTGAAAATTATGAAAGGCCGATTTTGTAAATTCTGGAAAACTGCTTCTGTTGTTGCACCAAGTTCTTCAATATTATTGTGCCTCTTACCGTATAGCTTATTTTTCAAAAAAACCCACAAAAAAAAAGTCCAACACTGACAAATCAGGTGACCTTGCAGCCCACCTAATGGGTCCATTTGTTCCAATCCAATGGTCCTGGAAAGTTTCTTCTAAAAACGGCACAATCAACCTCGGATTGTGGGCAGGGGCATCGTCTTGTTGGAAGTGAATGGCATTAAGATAGGTGAGGGGAGATTCTCCAGGAATTCTGGTATTACTTCTTCTAAAATTGCCAAGTACCTATTATCGTTGAGAGACCCTTCAAAAATGCGGTATTTTATTGATGTTCCCAATGAGAAACAGGCTACATTAAAATCAAATCAACGCTGTTGTTTTTGCTCAAAAATTAGGTGTTGTTTTTCATCATACCAGTGCCTTGTATTTTGCCTGTTAAATAAACCGGCACAGCTTATATGGGCTTCGTCTGAGCATATGACTTTATTCGCAAAACTATTGTCCCTTCGAGTTTGGTTCAAAAACCAATTACAGAAATTCACACGCCTCGCTGCATCACCAGGGTATAAATGCTGGACAATATTTACTTTGTAGGGTTTCAATTTGTGTTTTTTTTAAATCCTTTGTATCCGTGATCGGAGAACGCCATTGTCATTTTCTAACTTCGTACAAGGAGTCTGAGGAGAGACACGGTGTTGATTTCTCCACAGTCACTTGATAAAACAATGCTCCAAAAGTAAACAACAGTGTTTGTATCATCCATGATCTACTATAAAGATTCAAAAATAATATTCCCTGTAGTAAAAGTTTGAAATCCATGGCACTCTCTAAAATTCAATGTTTTAGTAATTTTGAAGCATTTTTGAAAACTTCATGTTGATATATTATATATCATTTCGAAGGAAAAGAAATAAGTAATTTAATGAGATAGTAAAATACACGGTGTTGCATGGAAAAAATCATACGTTTGAGTCTTATCTCCATAATGATACCCCGAAAAAAAAAATTGAGTGCGCCCCTGGATTCTACGTAAAATTCTCTGTGTGACATTATCGCTGAGAAACTTCTTAGATATGGAGGGGATCCAAAAAGTGTGGATTTTCAAAAAAGGCCCTGTAATTTATAAACGAAAGAAGTTAGGCAAAATACCAATTTTTCAATTACCTTATGGTGATTGTTAGCTTTCTTTAACACATATTTCATTGCTAAATGTTATGTTCATTTTTGCTACGTGTGGTCGCAAAATTTCCACCTGCTTGTCGAATGTTCGATAGTAATTAAAAAAACATGATGTCGTGTTGTCTACTATTCTTGTAAAATACTAGAAACCGTTCACTTGGGTTACCTTCAAAGTGATAAGGGTGAATCCAGTACATTCTGGAGGTAGGTCTTCGAAGTAACCCCTCGACTTCGAAAGCACAAACTAATTTTATTTTAGAAAGAATCTTAAATTTTTCACTGTTTGGCAAAAACTGACGACCATTAAAAATAAATACGCACATAGACGTTGAAAATCCACACAATGTGAACGCAATATTAGGCTTGCCAAAAATACGCAGCCGAAATATGTATCTGCAGAATACGCCTAGTATAGACTCGCTCTAACAAATACTACAGCGACAGGATTATATGTACGCATATATAAGGGTGAAGTGTATCTACATGTACCGATCATTGTATTACATGCTATTTATTACTCCGTGTGTTTTAAATCGAACATACTGTAAATGAAGGGATATATTTGAAATTTTATTTCTAAACAGTATATTATATTAAGCGTGTAAAATACTATGCTTTATAAAAGATCTAGAAAACGAAAATCTCTTATAACCGTTATTCCAACTCAGAAACAAACAGCTGCGTTAGAATCCGAAAGTATTGATTCTGATAGCCCTATTCGAGTTAGCTTTATAACAGCATTGATAATAAATAGATAACCACTATTTCTCTTGTTTGAAATGCTTTGTAGCGTTGTCTGAGGTAATTAAATCATTATGTAGATAAAGTTACAACTTCCATTTTGTGTGCCCTTAAACATAACAAAAAAATCAATAAAGGTTAGTAAATTTAGGGATTCGCTTTATGTGCTTTTAAAGGATTTTAAGTACACATGCTTACTTATCTATTATATTCTCGAAACGTATATATATTTTACTTTGCTTTTTCCAAATACACCAGTAAAGACGTAGAAAATAAGCAAAGCGGTATTTAACTTCTACGTAATTTCCGCTTAAAACCAAGAACTTTTATTATTATGGAGGTTTTAAGTTTAATTACTTTGGTTTATTCTACCTATAGATTAATTTCGTTTAAATTTAATACACGTCTAGCATGACTTTTCACAAAATAATTTCATTGATTTAAAAACCCACTCAAGCCATAAACAATAAGTTTATAATAATTGGAGGGTTAGTTTCAGTGATAAAGAAAATTACTTAAATTCAGTAAATCCTCTAAATTAATTAGAAATGAACACGTAATGAAACCTGTCTCCAAAATATAGAATACTTACTTCCTTTGTGAAACGCCTATTACTTCAATGAAATTTACGGACATTCAACTCTTTAGTAAACAGATCTTGTAGTATCTTAATAAAAGAGGGCATAGAAATACGTGTTGAAACATGCTCATGTTGTATAATGGTTTTGTTTACTCATAAAGATAATTCCCCATTGTAAACATGACTTTCAATCCCAAAGCGGCTACTTTCATACAATCTCGCATCCAATTTGCATGTCAAAATCCGCTTACAAGTAAGCTCTTAGCCTACATTTCGTCATGCTTTTTAACAAACTAGTAGCTAATAACCGTTTCTAAGTCACACAAGCTTTAATAAAAAAATAATGGCCTATTATAGTGGAAGTTTAGTTTAGATTTTAAGCTGAGCAAAAAAAAGTTTTTTTTTATATTGACGTTGTTAATGTATATTACCGTACTAAAGCCCATTAGATGTAAGCTGATTTTACGGTAAAATTAAACTTTTGTTTGAACCTAAAAATACTACAGCTTTTATTATATAACTACTTGTTTTACTTGCATTTCTTCAGTGCCATGAAATGATTATTCAATTTTAGAACATATGTCACAATGGTAATACAACTGCATTACGAGAAGTTGTTACAGTTCAATGGTCGTTGAATATTTTTTGTTTTACAGTTTAATTAGTAACATTAATTGTGATTTGTAAATTAATTTGCAACTGAAATTAAACAGCAGGTTAATTTGCTATTTTTTTTTATTCATTTAATTCATTCACACAATTTCCTTTCACTCTGTATATACAATTCCCATTCACTCAACATATACAGTTCGCATCCACTCATAATGTACAATATTCATTGCATTCAATATATAAAATTTTACTTAATCCATTCATACATTTTTTGTCTTGCTCGTACATTCCATTTTTTCAATCCAATTTTCTAATATTCTAGCTTATAATTATTATAAAGTAGGTTCTTTTTTTTTTAATTTTAGTTAAAAATGGTAGGTGTCACTACCGGTATAAAAATTAAATAAATTATAATCTGTTTTCCTTGACATTCTTCCGAAACTCTTGATAAGGCACTCAGCCATTTTTAAAGGACAATTCTTTGTCGAGCGTTAAGATATTCAGATCATTAGATATTTTGATCTTCCATTTGTAAAAGGGACTTTCTTATTTCACGTTGGCTAAGCTTTTCGATTTGGTTCAGAAGAGTTACGCTAAAAATAAGCGGATTTATACAAAGAATTTTCTTTAACCTTCCATACCAACTTCAAAGGTCGCGCGTATTTCTCAGATACCCTATTGCTAAATTTAAAGTTTTTGAAGATTAAAATTATAAAATTTTGTAACAGTTAGTAAAGGGCAAATAAACAAGAACTGTACAAGTATTTATTTTTATTTTTTAGGAACAGAAGTGAGATGAAAGAACATAAAATTTTAATTAAAAAAACACATCCTCATTAACATAAAACTAAAACCTAAAAAAAAATTCATTTTTGCATACATTCTTTTTAGTATTCGAGCCGTTGTTTTTTAACAATAAAAAGAGAGTAATCAATGAATTGCAGAATTGCAATCAGAACAAATTTGCTTAGAGTGCTCCACACATATAAATTTTCGGAAAATTTCGCAGCTGAACCGCGTTATTCTTGTTCTTTTGCCACTTGGACAAGGCTTACACCTTTTTTTATTTGATGTTGCTTCATCTAATGTTTCAACAGATAATTCTACTTTTCTTTTTAAAACCTTTTCTTTAAGCTCTCTTTGCAGAGGAGCTTGTGATCTTCGCTCGATGTTTTCTACAAGAGCAGTTGCCAGTTGTCGCAGGTACTTCTAAGCACTTTTACTTGGTTATTTGAGCAATAGATTATGTAGCTATTGATGGCAGCTACATTTAATATGGAAAAAAGAACTACTATGGGCCAACGTCTGGTGTTTCCGGCAATATTGTACGAAGCACAGAGTTTGTCCACTGTGTCCATACCTCCTTTGGTTTGGTTGTAAAAGGTAATAATCTCAGGTTTCATTCGGTCTCCCGTAACTGCATCGATTGCTGCATCATCATGGAGGCTGGAAGCTAATATAACATTTTTATATTTTTTTGGTGCATACGAAACAAGGGTCATGTCGTCTCTAAAACCAAAAACACTTATATTGGGTTCACGCTTCTTTGTGACCTTGAATTCATTGGGAATTTGAGGTTTATTTTTTTTCATTGTCCCAACAAATGCCAATTTTTGTTTATCTAAATCTTTTATTAATTCGAAATCCGAAAAGCAGTTGTCGGTAGTTAAAGTTCTTCCCGTATTGAAAATAGGTGCTGCTAATCTTTTCACAACGTCTCTTGGCTTAGTACTTATGGAAAATGCTCCTTCAGGTTGTCTGCGTAAATTTCCATGTTATATGTATGAAAAATACGAGCATCAACCATGGTGTAAATCTTAATGCCGTATTTGTTGTTTTTTTTTTGGTATATACTGAATAAAGGAGCATCTTCCACAAAACGCTTCATGTTTTTCGTCGATTGTGACGTTTTGTCCAAGAGAGTAGCATTTCTGGCAGTTGTTGACAAACGTCTCAAAAAGCTCTCTTATTGGAGCCAAACGGTCACTTTTTTTTCGTTCTTCTCTTGAACGTATGTGATCGAAACGTAATGCTCTCATTAAAATAAAAATCTTTTAAGCTCATTGCCTTCTTAAAATCATCTATTCTCCATAATTCTTCAAGATTAACTCTGTTTCCATGGTAAATGCCAGCTAGATAAAGTAAACCAAAAACAGCTGTTATTTCTGTTTTGTCTGTGTCCCTGCCATCTCTTGAACGGGAGTAATTAGGCCTCAAAGAATAAATAAACTTATTTGTATAACTGACAATATTTTCAATCATAGAGTCCGTCATGAAACACTTCCATATATCGACAATATCACTTAGATTTTTAGCTGGCCCAATGACCCCAGGTAGACGGACTAAGATATTACGAGGCGGTCGTTTACTTCTCTTTCTTGGATTTTTATTCCACATCCACGTGTTAATAATTTTTTTGTTTTTTCTAAGATGGGCTATGTAGGCCTCGGGAGAACTGTTGTCTTCATCTGTTCCGCCGCGTTCACAACTCATCTCGGATTCTGAATCACTCTCTCGTTCTGAAACATGCTCCTCTTCATCTGTATCACTTTCGTCAAAAATGTCTCCACCATCATCATCATCAGCAAAAAGCAAATTTGTTACCGCCTCTACATCAGTGGACTCGTCCAGGTTAAACGTTTGTTTTTTATCCATTATATCTGGAAGAAGAACAAACTAAATAACACAAACGGTCGCGCGTATGTAAGACATACTGAGCTTATGTGACAACACAGAAAGTAATTAGAATTAAAAAGACCATTAAATTATAATGTTTTAGGACCAAAAGAACAAACATATTGTAACAAAAATGAAAAAAACAGATATAGCAAAAACTTACAGGAAGCGTCGCGCGTATCTGTGAAATACAAATCAGGAATATTTTGCACCGTGTTCTCACCTCGAAGATTAAGTGGGTACTGAGATGTTGGTCCAGCGGATAGGCAAGAATAGCTAAGAGTTGCCTATCGCAGCGCACTCGCGTTAAAAATTATTTAACTAAATTTGTATTCAGTGTATAACTTACACGAAAAAAGGGGTCTCCATTGTCCACTCCTTCGGTAGAACTCATAATCTTGATATCCATCTCTTGTTGTTGTCGTATTGGTTCACCATCGAATTCGTCACACATTATAGATGTTGTTATCGTCTCGGTCTGCAGTCGCCGTTTTAGACGATCAAGAAAAAAAAGAAGACCTACATAGGGTTCGTTACCTGCCACCTTTAGTCACCAAAACTTCTAGAAGCAGATAATATCATTAATTCGACTTACTTGTCGTTTACATAATTTCATTATCTTATCATTAATTAATTCTTCTTCCTCCTTGTCATAATCTATATATATATATATATATATATATATATATATATATATATATATATATATATATATATATATATATATATATATATATTAGTACCTCTTACTACCTACCACGTGCATTTACATTCCATTCCCTATCGTGCCGTTTAATCCATTCTTCTTCCCCTTCTTTTGTTATAAGCTTCATATAACCAACAAAGAATTGTGCTAAAAATTGTTTATTTACAAGAAAAAAAGAAATGTATTATGAATTTTTCCGCCTATTGTTACACTTTATAGGTTAACTAATTATATTTTATGTAACACTATGACTGTACAATACTCACCATATCATTCAAATTTTCATGAATCTAACATCAAAAGCATTTCAAAACCATGGTGATTCAATGTAAAGTGTAGGTATGAATTTTTTTTGGATCTAAAAACTTACTCATAATCGATTTATATCTTTACTGTTTATTTTCTTAAATCTATAAAGAAATAAGTGCAGTTATCTCGAAAGAAGCGCACAGTTGAATTTAAACTGAATTACTCTCGTATTATTTGGGTGACATAATACCAACGCTATATATTATTTGTTACAGATCATTTCATTTATATCTATAAAATACATTTTTTGACAAAAAAAAAAATAAAAAAAATAAATTCTTGGTTAATAAATTTTTGGTCTGTAAGTAAATTTTTTTATTTTGTTACGTTTTGCCGAAATAGAATGGCGCCCAATCTGGAGCTGTTACCCCGTTCTACTAACGGATATCATTGTATATTGGTAGTTACCGATGGTTTCAGTTAATTTGGTGTTATTTTTCCCCTATGAGCGGCTACTGCACCACATACAGTGTGAGCAATTGAAGAAAATGTTATTCTAATTTTCGGAACTCCCAAAAGCATTTGTTGTCTAGTTCAAATCTAAAATGTTGAAAGATTTAGCTCATACCTATAATTTTAAACTTGCTTATTCAGCACTTTATCACCCACAAGTAAATCCTACCAAACGCGTTAACCGTGTAATCAAAACTATATCGTCCTCATACGTAGTCGACAATCAAAAAGCATGGTATTTGTACCTTCCTAAAATTGGATATGCAATTCGTTGGGCCAATCACTTAGTAACACAAGTTACACAAAACTTTGCAAGCTTCTCCAGAGAAGTTACTTTAAACGCAAATGAGACTAAAAGCATAGTTTTTGAACCTAATCAAAATTTGAAACATATTCCATATTAAGTAAACATTAATAAACTTAGTACAGATATTGCAAATCAGATACAAGTCACTTGCAATAAACGTAGCGAAAGAAATAACTGTCCATTTACGGTCGGTAAGAAGGTATCGCCATGAGTATATGAACTCCTTTATAACAACAATATAGTGTTAGGTCGGTGGCACGCTAAAAAATTTTTGTCGGTTGTATTCTTGACGAGAAGTTGCTCACAATTGTTTATGTAGTTTCTTTTTAAGTATAAATTTAGTACGGGGGATTTTTCACAGTTCAATGGTCGTTGAATAGAGTATTTTTTTGTTTTAAAGTTTAATTAGTAACTGTAATTGTGTTGTGTAAGTTAATTTACAACTTAAATTAAATTACGGGTTAATTTTTTTCCTTTAATAATTTAATTTAGGATGATTGACCAAATTTTGCAACTTAATGGCTGATAATGTCTATTCATGAATTTGTAACCTGCATAGTTTTGTCAAAAACAAGGTTAATATTTATGGATGTGCAGGTGACCCTTTCAAAGCAACCGACTTTGTCTTATATTCTGAAATCTAAGCTTCTGTAATTAATATTTTATAAACTTGCTTTCTGACACTATAATTCTGTTAATAAATTAATAGAAATTGTACTAGTCAATAATCGATTGACACGATTGTAACAATACAACCAATTTCTGAACCTTACGACTGGCGTATTGTACGTCTCTTAAGAATAAGTTTCCTGTTAGTTCGACTTCTTCTTCAGCGTTAGCTAATGGAAACGTGCATATTTGGGTGATGTGTGATACCAGTTAGGGTTGCATCTAAAACTGATATGGATGATTTTTAATACTATCTGAGCGGTTCACTTAAATTTCTCCTATAATCGTTTGTCCTCTAAACAAAATTCTTAAATCCTCTTCTTAAAATACATTTTTAACGTCCCCATTGGAACTAGGTTGTACCACTCTTTTTCCGTTTATGATCTAGATGGTGCGATCCCCTAGGTAATACACCCACTTGTCAATATAAGTCTATTCTTTGAAAATCAATAGACAACCGTCTAAGACTTGTCTGTGTTAAGCTACTCGTTATAACCTTCAATGAAGATCAGCCAAACTCTCTCTGAATGATAGTATGTGGAAATGTAATCTCTGACGTTTCTTGTTATTTTAATGGTAACCTCGCTGCCAAATTTATTAGACACGTATTAAGAGTCTATAAATAAATTAAACGATGGTAAATCTTTAGCAGTCTACCATGTCAAAGATTTGATATCTCTGTGGATTATTCTTCATCGCCTTCCTAACTTGTTTTTTCGCTATCCTCGGCATTGTAAATGTGTGTATTAAGAAGACATTCACACCATTCACAGACTAGCTAAATGTGGGGGCCCTGTCTTGCTAGAACCATATTCCGCCGTGCGTTATATCCGGAACGTCTTCATTTGGGTACAAAACAGTTAGTACAGGAACTAACTCAAATCGTAGAAACCTCGGCCGTTAAATTAACCTCGAAAAAATAAGGTTCAAAGATCTGGTTTGCCATCATTCCTACCCACACATTAACTTTCTACTGGTACAGGGTGTGTCCTTCTAGATACTGTGTAAGATTTGTTGAAGGCTAGTATCGTGTTTATTGCTTATTAACTGTGCCGTTTAAGCTAAATGTTGCCTCGAAGGTAAGCAGAATTTTTTGTGAAAATTTGCATTGCCTTGAAGTTGGTGGGTTATTTCATCACAAAATTCCAATCTGCGATTCAATTCGTCTGAAAATGACTCCTGAACTACACCCGATTTGTATGGGTGCCACTTTTGCTTTTTTGGATTAGCTTGTATTACAATCTCGCATAATTTGCCTAACGGAAACATATGGGATTTTCCACGAACGACGGCCAACATCACATTTTCACTTCATTCATTTTTTAAAGCTGTATCTCTGCCCTTTTTTTGTAAACCTCTAACAGAGCCCGTATTTTGAAATTTGTGTCAAATTTTACTTACAATTGATTTCGTAATGTGAAATTCCGGGTACAAATTGTTAAACAAATTGCAAACCTCTGTCTGCGTCCTCCTTCTTTTTCCATATTCCAGCTTCATTAAAATGTTAGTATGTTTCCTTTCTGATAAATGAGCCACTTTTGTTTACTTCAAAGCGTATTTCACTCATAAATGGATGTTATCCAATGCAAATAATTAACCTTTCACATCAATTGCACGTACTACCATGATAATTCTAAGACACAATCAATTGTTTAGACAATTAAAAGCAATCTTAGGTGTCTAAATTAATGACTATTAAAATAAACTTAACATCACTCTACCATTATCATATTATTGAAAGAAAAAAAATATCTCTATCATTTAAAAAAAATGTAGTGATATTCGATGCACTAAGTATCTCCCTGTAGTGAAGAACTAAATACTAGACAACTTTTTATTTCAGACATTTTGTGATAAAACAAATATTTACCGAGATGTATACAATATTCCATACTTTTCGGATACCCTGTGTATAATAATTTTACACTAGGTGAAACTACGTTAGATTAATGGTTCTTATATCGCCTGTACGTTCTTAAACGCAAACATAGGAATTTAACATGCTATTGAACGCTTTTGCTGATTCCTGCTCGTCACTTGAGTTTACAGAAAAGCTAATCGTATCTATAGAAAGAGAAAATTATTGTGCATCCAACTACATTAGCAACAAGATTAATAAGTGAATTTTCATTTTAAAATACTAATTTAATATTTGATGGATTTTAAATATGAGTTGCCTTGTCAAATTATTTTGTACTTAGTATGTTTAAGACAGCAAATTTTTGTTTTACTATGTACCTTTTTATCAGTAAAAATTTGACATTTAAGCTTATGTCAACGTTTGTTTACGAAAAAATTGAAAAATATACTGTTTTAGTGGTAAGAACCTTTTATAGCGGTGCTAGATAACGAAAACGTCGAGATTTGTTTACCTTAAGTTGAATACGAGACAAAAATTTTAAAATAATGCAAATATTGCGCTAGAATTAGAAAATTTTATTGAAAAAATGACAATCATATCATTGGAAGTCGACAAACAGTCGTACGCACAGAAGATCGTGTTTTGGCGATGATAAAATCATACCCAAAGTACAGCTTCAGCCAATTTTCTCTTGAAAATGGTTTATGTAAGTCGCTGGTATGGAAGATACTAAAGAAATATAAATATCATAAACATAGACCGCTATATTATCAACAATTTTTAATGTTGACGAAGAAAGCAGGAGTGCATCTTGTTATGAAGTACAAGATCACCGCTTTCTACAGTCCATCTGCTTCACAGATGAGTTTTACCCTAAATAATGAACTCAATGTTCAAAACACACGGCATTAGACTCAAGCCTAATAGCAGTACCCTCAAAAACTAATGTTTGGGCTGGGATTCTTAATCATATTATCGGTCTATTTCAAATTGAAGCAAACTTAAATTTAGAAACCTATTTACATCTTTTAGGTAGGATCCTCATTGGAAGATGTTGCAAGAGAAAATCAGATTTGCTATCCTGCGCATTTTGGTTCACATGTTAAATATTTTTGAAATAATTTATTTCCAAATCATTGGTTGGCAACCAGTTCTCCAGATTTGCATACCGAAACTTCTTCCCACGGAGGATCAACATCTGCGCATCCGGTACGCGGATGAAAGTCGCCGTAATCCGCCAACCCAATCCTTAACTCCTTTCACAATGGATACCCTATCAGGGACAGTTAATGCCAGGGGCGTTCGTCGGAAACGCCCCTTACGTAAACACTTTTTACAAACACACAATATGCACATCCTTTCCATCACGGAAACAAAACTCTCACCCAGATGCACACTTAACTTCAACACATTTCACACCTATGTAAACAATAGTGAAAACGGAACCCGCCCTCTTAATGAAAAATTGCTTCCCATCCACTTCTTTTCAACTTCTTACGCACGTACAGCATCTCGAATGCGTTGCTGCGACGGTGCACGTTCCCACTACTATAGTATTTATTTCATACTAAACTCCGCCCGCCCATAACACTCCATCCGACGACCCTTTAATGTACGCCTCTAGCCTCCCTAATGCAGTCATCTTAGGTGATTTCAATGCCCGCTATATCCAATTCGGTGACACCGCAACTAATGGCAACGGTAATAGGCTATCCCCCACTCTGTTGCAGTTGCCGCTCTTGCGAATCGCCAACACACAGCCAACATATTGTGAACATTTAGGTGCCTCAATAGTAGATCATATCATAGTTTCCGAACCCATAGCTCACTATTTCGATCGTGAGTGCTTTCTAGGCGCTACGATCACATCAGATCATATACCCATACTGGTCAAAACTTCATTTTGTCAAGCTCCCATACGCCTCCTCAGTACAGTCATTAAAGACTTTTCAAAAGGAGAATGGAATGTGTTCTCCGAACACATCTCCAACAACCTTCATACACCCAATCTTCAAACGACCCAAGATCTAGAGAGAGCCATTAGAGACCTAACTTCCGTAATTACGGAAGCGGTCGATATCTCTGTACCAATAAAAATCATCGACACTTCCCGCAAACCGCTCCCAAAACACATTGTGAACTGGATCAAAGAGAAAGGACGAATATATCGTCAACTCTTGCGATCCAGGGACCCGATCAAGACCGAATACAAAAGCCTTAACGCCTTAATCAGGCGAGAAGCCAACAAACACACCGAAGACTCCTGGACCAAAGCCACCTACCAGCTAGATTAAAGAAATGGTAAACTCTTCTGGAAACAGTTCGATAGACTGACCAGAAGTAAGGTCAACCCTAAATCATACCTAACCGACCTACAGGGTAACCTAATCTCTTCCAACCAAGGAAAGGCTGATTCCTTTGGTCATAACGTTCAATCCATTTTCCAATCCCCCGATGATCCCCAATTTGATAACCGGTTCAAGGCACTCCTCGAAGGTCGCCTTGAAGAATACCGCTACCTTAACCTTCCTGAAACCCAACTCGATAACGAGAATCACCATCATGCCCGACCAGGTCCACACATTTTTCAAAAAGGGAAAACCTCTGCCCCAGGTCATTACGACATTTACCCGACCCAGCCCTCCGATTACTCTCCATCATCTACAACTAATGCCTAATCCTATCCCACTTCCCGACGGATTGGAAATCGGCCTCCACCGTCATGATATCCAAACCCCACGCCGACCTAACCTCACCCTCCTCCAATACACCAATCTCCTTCCTGAGTTGTCTCGGAAAATGCTTTGAGCAGATTCTAGCCAGGCGACTCAGAGACCACCTCGAATTTAACGACCTCCTTTCAAACAGCCAATTCTACATCCGTCCCAACCGAACGTGTCACGATCCCTTGTTGAAGCAGCTTACAGAGACTACCAGATCATTCAATCACAAGAAATGCAGTCTGGCTATATTTCTGGACATTAAGCAATCATTTGACAGGGTGTGGCACGCCGGTGTCCCGCACAAGATCCGTAATCTCAAAATTCCCGACCCCTTCTCCAAACTCATACTCTCGTACCTGTCCGATCGGTCAGTTCGGGCCAAAGTAGGGAAAACCTTCTCAGATCCTTTCCAACCTACAGCAGGCGTAACGAAAGGTTCTGTCTTAGCCCCGATCCTCTATATTATCTTTGCATCCGGCATTCCCGAAGTCACACAACCCGGAGTAGTCGTTGCGCAGTTTTCGGATGACACCGCCTTGTGGGTGGTTAATCGGAACAGCGAAATGGCCTTCCGCTTCATATCCAAAACCCTTCGGAACTTCTCCATCTGGGCGAACTGGTGGAGCGTCTCCGTCAATCCCACCAAAACCCAAACAATCATATTCCGGCATCCTAATTACACCAAAGGTAAGTTCCCAAACCTTGCCTGCAGAAACGTTTCCCTCACCCTAAACCAAGAAATACTCCCCACTCCAACAAGGAGTCACCTACCTAGGAATGCTCTTTACTAGAACCGTCAATTTGCTCCCCGATGTACAAAGAATACTTAACAGGATAAGAAACCGAGCAAACTTACTGGGCGCCCTCAGGGGTAGAATCAGAGGTAGCCACCCCAAAACACTGCAACACACTTGCAAAACATATATTCGTCCCGTTAAGGATTTCCGAGCACCCATATACACGAACATAAACCCCAATCACCTTTCCTATATTGCTTCCTGTGAACGCCGAATTCGAACCATCACATACAGAATCCAAACACTACAGAAAAACTTTGCACATAAAAGAATCTTCGGCGACACTATCCCTACCAAAGAGATCCTTACCACACCCTACAACCACCGTTTTCCCCAATTCCTACCAAGGAAACCTAAATTACAACTCAATCATCCCCCGCGATCCTTACACAACTCTTTGACGACCACTCCGAGGAGATAGAAGAATACGTAGACAAACATCCTACATTCCCTCCGCATCTCACCGTCTATTCGATGACAACCTACAAGAAACCGGACAATGAATCTAATAATCACACTCAGCACGCTACACCCAACTAAACAACTCACATACATTTAAGCCAATTAACGAACGCATTATTAAATATTAAATAAATAAATCTTTTTTCTTTTTTTTTACACCAAAAATAACCAATGAGCATACTAACAAAAAAAAAACTCCAGATTTGCCAGTTTGCGACTTCTTGTAGGGACACCTTAAAAAGCAAAATTTACAGAAGACGCCACTCATATTAATTCCTTGATACAAGGAATTTAATTACTCACAGGCAAATAGATAATGCACGAAATAGTTTTTAAAACAAATTAGGGTATGCTTAGCCGAAAACCGGGGGTTATTTGATATTTTATTGATTACCAAAGCCCTACGAATTGATTACACATGTTAATTGCTAATCTTCGACTTTCAGAGTGGAAATCCCGTATATCATTCGTATTAGGTATTGTCTAATTAATTTCTCATTATCTGCTTTATGGGGATAAACGATTATGTAACTAGTCGTTATACTGTATACGTTTATTTGATTATTTCTATATTGAAATTTAATTAATCACTTAAATTATGTAAACTATATGCATAAAATCATTACTAATGGCGTACAATTAGAACCCCCTGTTTGAAATTTGACTTTTACCAAAAAAATCCAGGAAGCACGTCTTCCCAAATTACGTATTCAAAATAATTAAACATGATTAATTATATGTTGGGTTTAAGATCTAAGACACGATTTATTACACAAAAGATTGTTTCACATTTCTTTTCCATTGAACTTGCTTAATTCGGTTATAAAATTTGGGACACCGACCTCTCGTTGTACACGTCGGGGGGAGGGGGAGGGGGGTTAATAATCCATTACATTTACTCTAAAGACAATTCAGTCTTACGCATTCTTTTTACTGAAGGAGTTTTCTGTACCATTGATGTTATCAACATCACAATTGCCTGACAATCGTTGTGTGATTCCATGATTTGAGTGAAATCGCATAATATGTGCATTAATACCTTCAGCGAATCCTAATTCCATCATCTATATACTGCTAATATACCTCTAGACGACGCTTGTCTCTTGGGAGGCATAGTGAAAGGTTAATGAAAACTTGCATTCAGGCTGTGTTAACCATTACATAACATTAACTATTCCTGTTTAACCAGTGGAAGTTTGTATCGGTGTACGGCATATTATCACATATATTGGATTGCATGTTACTTGCTCGTATAACTAAAAAAATTACTCGAATCTATAAGTAAACTTTTCCTACGTTCATATGTGTACCTCACTTACCTACAGTGATATTTAGTTGGTATTTGTATTTAATTCAAATTTAATATCTTTAAAAAATACCATTACGTGCGCATATGACCTGTTCATGAGCTGTGTGCTTATGTGTTGCTAACTGACTATGTCACACGTACAGTACAACTTTTTATTGTTATTGTCATCGGTGACAAAGCTTTCTCGTAACGTTACTATACTACTTTATTGGATTTAAATATTAATTTTGTTGTAAATCTCTTTATAGTTGCTGATTTGCATAAACTTCAAACAGGTAGAAACTTGCGCGTGACAAGCGTCTATTCTTCTTTATTGTTGCTTTAAGTGCAGACGGTTACTCACGAAGTCTGGTTTGTTTTGACGTAAAACTACTAATTCTATTGCGCTAATGCTTAAGCGCTTTAACTGAACGGTACACTTCATTTATTTTTACTTACAGTTATTGCTAGGTGTAATCACTGGAGTTTAAGTTAACGATTGACTTTGATTTGTAGCGGCTTTCTGTCGACTTAGAATTTTGATAATTTAACTACTTTTGATATGATGTTTTTAAATCAATATTCGGAGTGGCAATCCGTAGTCTGGGTAATCCTTTAATTAATGTTATATTTAGTAAGTAAGTAAAGTATACCATTCTTTATTATTGAAGTCTTGGTTGGCATCTAAAGTTTATATTCATTTTTTTTACTGAATAAACCAATAGTTTGGGTTGAGGTAAAATTTTATTTCCGTTTTTTACATGTTTATTCAATACACAAATTATTAATTAGTGGATACTTAATTCCTTGTTTTGATTTGTCTGTGCTTTTGTACATATGCTTTCAGCTTGCCTTTATCCTCATCCTTTATTGAACCTTTAAGGTTTTATTTTCATAGGTTATGGCACCTACTACTACTATAAAATAGGATTATGCTTACTAATATTTATACTACTCCAGTTCAAACAATACATTTTTTCACCACGTATCCAAAAAACTTTAATTATTCCAGATAACTGCTAAGTAGTACTTGAAATATCGTACTGGGTAAAATTCCCTCACAATCCCGGTGTCATATTCTAACGTGGAATATACAAACTAGTAGCTCCAACACAACCTGATAACATAAAAAGCTTTCAAGAAAACAACGAGTTCCAGAATAGTTCAATGCAATATTTCTCTAAGACATCGCCAGATGCTCCAAAATATGCAGCAAAAAGTCCAAGTGAAACTCCCAACAAATGCTACAACCGGGAACTTCGCATTCAACTATAATCAACTTCATGGATGCTTTAGTTTTATCCACTTGCAAGTCAAACTGTATTGTGGGAAACGATCAGCTCAACTTCACCGTTAGGTTTTTTATGACGAGTTAAAACACTGTAAGCATAAAACATTTATAAGTAATCCAGGTACCAACCTAGTATTAGTAGTTTTTCGCAAAGTTAGGCTGGAAATACGGACAACGCCTTTGCCTTTGCTCTTGTATTCAGCTTGCCTTTGCAAAAAACTCATATGAATTAGCAGCATTCTTTTTGCCCTCAATAAGACTAACGGAAGTTTTGTTTTTCAATTTTTATGTAGATTGAATTCATCTTAAGTAAAGATGGGACTCGGTGGGACAAAATTCCTCCCACGCTGACTCTGATGAGACCACGCAATATTATGGTAAGCTACCGGGCGTTGTTGGTCAAACTGCATTGATTGCAAAATAGAAGTTGAAAGATGGAATCTCTTTTCAGTGAAAATATTTTATGAGTGATTGTACAAATCAATACATAGAAACTTTAAGAGCAAAATTCCAAAGAGTCCGTAATTGTTTCCCAACAGATACAATTGAGGGTTTTGTGACTGCTATACCTAGCCGGTATATTCCGAGGGGACTTTAGATTTCTTATAGGATGTTTGAGGTTTGATAAATAAGGAAACAAGAGAAATCCGTCGTGCCACTGATAAATTAGCAGAAGTTAGAGCTCTTTTAATGCCTTTATTGCAAACTGCAAGCTTCATTATCATCTTGGACAGAATGTCAAAATTGATGAAATTCTGTCTAGGTTTTGCGGAAAATGTGGTTTCAGGCAATACATACCATCCAAGCCAAATAAGTATGGCATAAAAATATTCTGCCTAAGTGATGGTAAATTATTTTACGCTGCTAATATTGAAATTTATGGTGGCGAACAACCGAGGGTCTTTCAAACAAAACAATTCTGCTGCCGATGTAGTAATAAGATTGTCAGAACCCATTTTTCCATCTGGGCGCAACATAAAACAGCAGACAATTGGTTTACGAGCATTTTGGATATTCAAAAATTAAACTTTAGTTTCATACGTTCCAAAAAAATTAGTTTTGCTTTTGTCAAGCATGCATCTTACCTCAAATCAAGTAGTAGATGATATTAAAAAAGCCGAAAATAATTCAACTTTATAATGCTACAAAATCGAGCGTTGATGTACTTGACAAGCTTTGTGCTACATATAATGCTAGTAGATCTATCAAAAGATGGCCTATGATCAAATTTTTCACCTGATAAATGCAGGGGTTTCAATTCCCGGGTCATTTTTGGGCAATAGAGCGAATTCTGTTTACGAAGAGATTACTTACAAAAGTTGGGGCTATCACTATTAGATGAGCAACTAAAGAAAATAACGCAGTTAGCAAATTTTCCAAGGAAAATCAGTATAATGTTGCAGAAATACAAGCAGCCCCAAACACAGCAAGCCAAACTTCATCGGAAGCTGGACCTTCAGGTGTTACCAAGAAAAGAAAAAGGTGCAATCCACGCTATGACTCTAACAAAACAAATCCTTTTCTTCGTATTTATGTCAAAAATGTAATAAGTGTTTATGTTTAAAATTACATGCCAGGACAATATGCGACGAATGTCTGGGTAAAATGAAATAAGTGATGAATATTCTGATTAAAATTTTAAAATTTGGTATTACTTTTTTCTATTATAATGCTTTAATTATTAAAATGTAAAATATAAAATATGTTTTATCCAACAGATTGTTTTATTTTTTAGTCATTATATTGTAAATATATCTGTGTGATACAGCGCGACTAACGATGTCATAAAACTCACGCGCCTAAAGAAAGGTTAAGGGTTTCGAGAAGTCCAGCAAAACTCTAATTATAAGGCTATTTTTACACGTCCTTTAAAATATGATCGGTGACATTTAATAGTGTCGTTTCACAAGAATTTCACATACTTCAGGCGCTAGTGATAGAACACTTATTCGTCTCAAATCCGATCACTTTGTGGAAATGGATGTTCTAAAGAAATTTCCCAACTATCTGAAAATACACAAAGTTCTATTTACAAATCCTGCAATGAGTACTAAAACGATTACAGTATTCGCCAAAATATACAGTACCGAAAACAGCTTTATTAATTTTGTAATTTACATGATGAAAATGAGCGCCATCCCTGCGCAAACAAATTTCATAACGATTTTGCAGATCATTGAATATATTCATAAGTAGTGGTTGCCGCCGTTGTTGGAAATAAGTTATTATCGTTGGCCGTAGTTCTGCAATATCCATGGGTGCATCATCAGATACTGACTTTCATCATACCCCAAATGTATGCATCAGGTGGCGTAAAGTCAGATCAATATGGAGGGTAATGAACGTACGTTCCACGAGAAATTACTCTGTTTCCAAAATGCTCACGTAGAAGTTCTAATCAGCATCTAGCTGCATGGATTGTGACGCCATCCTGTTCAATTGTAAATTTCGTGCGCGGCAATAATTTCTTAAACCTCTCACAGAAGGTATAATGATGTAACTCTCCTGATTAACAGTAACTGTGTGTTGATTCCCGCCGTCATCCACAATAAACTTTTCTTGAACGTTTGTCCACAGCGTTTAGTCCTTGTCCAGTTTTAATACAATATGGATAACCACCGATGCCTTTGAACATTCTACGTGTAGATGTTTCACTGATGTTTAATTCATACGCAGTTCGTCGAAGACTTCTTTGTGGACACTGCAGAACCTGGCCATGGACCCGTTTTTCATTATCGTTGGTACAATGGTACAAACTATTCTTCGACGACCTGAAGAACGCTTGCGCTGACAAAAAACACTACCAGTGTGGCGAAATTTTTCAACAATGACTAATATTAAGCTTTTACTGGGTGCAGCTTGATTACATTGATCCCAATATTTTTGAAACTTGGGCCTTCGCTCCGTACACTTCCGTATGGACAGAAATAATGTTCTACCATAAATACCTTTCCTTCAGTTGTCAGAACCATTTTTAGAACGATTTTAACAGGGGCGTAATATTTGTATGACAGTTAATGACAAACAAGCCAAACATAACAAACGGACATCGTCCAAGACATTCCATAGCCTTCATATTTCGGTAATGTTTATTCTGACGAATACGGTAGTATTGTTAGAAACCACAATTTCAATATTTTTAAGAGATACATTATCGATTCTAATCCCTAGATTCGGATCAAAATTAACCCAGTATTCGACTTTCCTTGTGCCATTCTTTTTCAGATGATATTACCGTATTGTGAGTCTTAATATGCTATTCCTATACTGTGTCACCGTATGCCGTAATCTAAGTTTAAAATTTGGTACCTGACATTTTTTATTACTTTCTTTGCGTGAAGGGTCAATTTTGACGCATTTAGGTACCTCGCGTATTATAATCAAGCTGGAAAAAGTGCCGGTGATAATTCATGGGAGCTAAAAAATTAATTATTCAACGTGGTCGTATAGAAAATTAAATCACCGCTATTGTAGTATTCCGACCAGGCACGGACAGACTGAACGACAATTCTCCGACATAATCGATGTGAGCATCGGGCATGACCCGATTCAATAAACCGAAAGTGCAGAAAGACATAAATACATGAAATCAACGATCTAAGTATTGGATACTGTTTTATGCCTGTTCGGCATGAATTTTATCGATAAGAGCTGTATGGGAAATTTACAGTAATATGTGTCGTGTATCTATATAAAAGCAGGATTCACAATGAACCCAAATAAAATTCCGTTAACTGACGAGAAACTAGTTAAGCCTTCAGAAGAGAGTGATTATAGTGACTAAGATGTTCCCAAAGTATGCAGCGAAGTAGATAATAATCAAGAAGAAGTTGAAAGCGTCTGTGACAGTGAATTTGGAAGTTGTAATGATCATGCCCGAATGATTACAAATTTTCTATTCTTAGAAATAAATTATATCAATCTTTATTTCCAAATTGTTTCCACAACTGAACTATTACATTATTTAAAAATGTTATCAGTTGTTACCCTGCTCCCGTGTCTTCCCCTATATATACCAGATCCCCAGTCAAACTAATAAGTGTATTCTTACTTACTTTGTACGAATCAGACTTATTTTGCACTTATTTAGCAGACCAGATATAAACCTACCCCTTAATTATATACTTACTCCTACCTTTACTTATTTATACCATTCTCACCAGACCAGACGTTTGCACACCTATTTATATTCATATTTACTTCATACAACACACCCACCTAACCAGCCACCAACCTTCACAACCATCTCTACTACTTTCACACTCACCACCAAATCCACCTCTGTATCACCACACAACCATCCCCAACATTCCCCAGACATCCATAAATCCGATCCTCTACTTCGAACTACGTTATAGGAAGCACCTTTATATCAAACCAGCTTGCCTGTTTGCAGCACCGAGATTGGGATATAAATTTGCCACAGGCACGTTGTACGTGATTTACAGGGGGTACCACCCCGTATTATCACGTAGTGCGTCCTTTAAAATCTCTCCTGTAAATTCATTACCCCGCCACAAAAGAGAAACAGAATTAAAAAAAAAAGATTGTAATTTAAACTATCATTATTGGATTGCGTTGCATCGATATGGGCTTTTAAATTGCAAATACTGGCATCACTATTTCAACGGAGGTTAAGGCCCCGAACAAATAATCATTTCTCTGAGAAATAATCAACCCCAAACCATCGTCACATCCAGATAGGAGGTGAACGGAGGATCTGCTCCGAACCCTAATTCTAGGACTGCAATCCTATGCTAGTAATTCCCTATCTTTACCGTACACCTAACTACACGTCCCTCATTATTTACCCTATATATCACACCCCAAGTTTACAAGCTATAACTTTTTACCCCTCCTGGTCCATGCGACAAACACCTGTTGTATTTGCATAAAATTATATAAAATTGTACTCACCTGACTTCCACATAATTGAAATAATCAACATTTCTGATATCAATTAAATTTGAAAACCACCTGATGCAATTAATCCGTATAATTTCAGTTGTAAACAGACAGGGCACATCCAGCGGAGTGTAAACTGGACAGTGCCGTCTCGATCCGGAAGGGTTTCCAGAATCATATTTTATTTGCTTTTTATTATTTACGGGGAGTCCTTTTTTGTTTATTTGTTATTCATAATTAGTATTAATTTTACTTTATATCATTATTGTTTAATAAAGCTCGTTTAACCTGAATGTGTTCTAAACATCATTTATCCACAAAATAGTGAAGCGATTTAGATCACGGTCCTGAAGGTCTCAACATTCTACAAAAAGTGAAGTTTCCGATTCTGAAGAGTCAGATGATGAACTTGTTGATGGAGCTAATAATGAGAAAATAGATGGGAGAATGTGGACATATGTGTCCGATCCAAAAAGTAAATCTAAACAAGTGAAAAGGAAAGACTTGCGCAATGCAGTATGAGTGTACAATTTGTTCTCGATGTTCTCGATATTATAAACATTGCAGTTTGGTACACAAACGACAAAGCTCGTGGGTCAGTAGAAGACGACAATAGCAAACTTCAGGGTAACCGACAAATGAAGGCTCTGAAAGAAATTGATGCTGGTGGAATAAAAGCATTTATGGGTTTGCTTATCTTAGCCGGCCGATTATATGAATCTAAAGAAAGCAGTGGTCCTTCGCCCACCATGAATTTTGTTTAGGTTGCAGCGTACAATGATTTTGTTATTTGACTAAAGAGGAACTCTAGCTATGAAAGCAAAGTACATATGTATGCAAAGTATTTTGATTTTTGGCATGATTCGCAAGTGTTAATGTAGTTATTCACGTATTTGTCCATTTCTGACCAATAGTAATGTCTTTTGAGTAGTGCTAAGTTCTCGTTTATACCGCGGTGTGTAGTTTTGGTTTCGTAGTAGTACTTAATTTTTTGTAGTCTTTCCATTTCGTCTATAACGTCCGTTAATTGTTTCTAAAGTTTTTATTCATAAAATGTATAAAGGGTGTTTTTATCTTTTCGGTCCTAAAAAGTAAACAATAGGTGATTTTTGGTTTTAAATATTCTCGTATTAGGTTTGTCCAATCGTTTTGATTTGCTTGTTCGTTTGATAATTGCAAACATATGCGGTTTTTGTCGAAAATTTTTTTGTAGTTAGATCTTGTCTTTCCTGTATAGTCTGAAATTATTATTTGGTTTTCGTAGGAGTTGATTGGTTTGTCAGTAAAGGGTATTTTGAGTACGGGGTTTTCTATGCTTATATGTACTGTTTCTTTATCGTCTTCGTCTTGTGTGTGTGTGTGCGGATGTTTAATTATTATGTTTTGTAAAATTTTGATTTTTCATTTTGTGTATGAAGTTGATGGAAGATTTTGTTCTTCAGGAGGAGGTATTTCTTGATCTATAATTTTGTTTATGTCCTCTTCTGAGAGTTTGAAGTTATCGTTGGGGTCAATATTGTTCATCAGTGATGATGTGTATTCGTTGTTGTGTACGTCTAAAGGGAATGCCGCCATTTTTGAGAGTGCGTCGGGGTTGGGTTCAGTTTGCCTTTTTTTGTATATAATATTGTAGTCGTATTCTTCGAGTTTTGTGGGTGCTACTTTTTTTTCGTAATTGAGGTGGTCTGTACGTAATTGTTCGAGTAAGATTTCTGTGTTTTCGTTGTCATTAATGATGGGGAAATTGTTCTACGTGGTAACATTCGTACTTTTGTTGGTCGGAGGGGTTGCATGTGGTTTTGGTATTGTAATTACTTGATCATACAGTTTTGTATTGATTCGCTTTGGAATTGAAGACCTCAGAAGTATGTCGATTTTTTGCGTGTAGAAGTCGTTTCTGTATTGTAGGGTTGCTTTAATTTTTTTGTTAAAGAGTGTTTTATTTTATAGGGCTATAAGTCTGTTGGAGGAGGCTTCATATCGTGAAAATCCTGATCGTGAAAATTGTAGTTGTCAAAGTTATTGTCATTGTCAAATAAATAATTGGTTTGGTATGTATTTTCGTCTTGATTTGGTGTTTGTAATTGTGCTGGAGTTTGGTCACTTTCGAAATACGAATGTAGTTGATCATTAGTTTCAGTGGTGTATAACTCTTCTGAAATGAGTTTATTTCTTGCCTGGAAGTTAGTTGGATTTTGTGTTCTGTGCGTATTGAAGAATTTCGTGAAGTGGTTGACATTGGTTCTGGTTTGTTTTCTGGTCTGAAGAATTTCTTAGGGGTGGAAACATTAGTTCTGTTTCGGAAAACTTGAGAGTTCGTAGGGAAATGTTGATTGATTTTTTCTGGTTGAATGTTTATAGGTTGACTGGGAAAATTGGGTTTATTAAAATTGAAATTAGGTTTGTATTGGAATGGTTTTCCGTTTAGTGTTGGGAATTTGTAATTGTTAAAATGTCGTCTAAGTGGTTGTTGGTATTGTATAGAATATTCACGTGTCTCGGTGTTTCGGTGGTTGATTAAAGTTTTGTTTGGTTTCATCTCGTATATTGTTTATACGCTGTTCGTTATAAAAATGTCGTATAACTACGTCAATAGCTTCGGTTAGTGATGTGGTTTTGTTTATATCTAACAATAATGTTAATTTGTCATCTACGTTTGCACGTACAACGTCAAGGGCGTTTCCTTCATTTTGTTCTAGTAATAATGCTTTACTTTCATTAGAAATATTAGTTTCTGAAATAATTTTAACTTCTAAATGTGATTTCATTTGTCTAACTCTATTTAAAAAATCTAAAATATTTTCGTTTCTATCCTTTTGTATATATAAATATTCGCGAGTTAAGGTTTGTCTGTCGACACCATCACCGTAGTGTTGTCTTAAAGCCGCACGTATCAAATGCCAGGTGTGTAAATCTGGGCCACACATTACAAAATCAAAAACTGCATTTCTTAATTTAGAACAAATAAGATTAAAGGTAAAATCGTTTAAATTATTATCTACGGTTATACCGTAACTATTATGAAATTTATAACATCTAACTGAATACATTCTCCTGTAAATATTGGCAAAAAGTCTGCAATAGCTTTGGCAGCTGTAATTGTAGGAGTGTTATTTACGGAAGTATTACTGGCTAAAGACGTATTTTCTAATAATATTGACAAATATTCTAAGTTATTTACCTTAGACTTATTACAATTTGACATATAATTAAAACGTTTTAAATAAAAATTGGTATTTAAAATTCACAATTCTTAAATAGGGATGCAGAAAATAGAAAGAACTCAATACTTACTTTTATAGTAGTCTTCAGAGGACTTTTTTGGTTCCTTGAGAACGATTCAGACAGCAACAGCTTTAGCTTTAATTCTGCTGAAGATAAATGGTAAATACCTACGGTCACGAACTGAAAAAACGCTTCAATTGTGCCTTCTTCTATCCTACCGACTGCGCCAATTACGTTTCTTGATTGAAATACGTTGTTTTTAAAAACTTTTTATTTCAACATCACTAATACTAACACTTACATTGAATCAAAGTAATTACTTTGATAGCAACAAGTAGACCTATTTACTAACTTAAACTAGGAGCTAACGTGTGACTGTTAACTACATACTTATATTTACACATATTAACTGTGTCTTATATTCTTGAGGTTTCGCTTTTATACTTAGAAATATGAATAAAGTCTATTCATGTATGTAAATGGTCTTGTTTAGCATATCTGTATAGTTAAATGATTCCTTGTAATGTTTGTATAAACAAAGCTATTCAATGGATAATGATCTTATTTAGTAAATATAATGGTTTCTTACAAATGCTTGTATAAACAAATCTATTCAATGTATGATGATCATATTTAGTAAATCTATGTAATTCACCTTATATACTTTCAAATGGGTGGCTAGCTGTTTTATTTTTAATTTTCACCTTTCAGTGATACATTCTAGGTGCGATGTTTAGTTGCTTGAATACACTAGTACGAAGCTTTACCAATGCAATTATAAAAAAGTTGTAATGTAGGTTAAAGGTAAAATACCCTTTATTCTATACTAATACTACTAATTATGAAACAAAGCATTTGCAATAGCATTAAAAGTTTATCTATAGGGTCCTTTTTACAATATTTAGTAAGCGATGTAATTTTGAATTTTAGATAAACACATGCATACCTCTTAATTTTGTAATTAACAATAACAGTTAAGAGGGAAACTCTATCTACTAAAGTATGTGTGTACGATCTTACACTAGCTTCATTAACTAAAATTAACCACAAAAGTCAGATAAAATATAATTATGCATGGGAATTGCTTATGAAGGCAATAGGAATGTTCTTTTACTGATAATTACACACATTTTTAACGAGCCACGACCCAACTAGGAACATTGCTTTGGGAGAAATAAACTTTAGCTAATCTTACAAGGATGATTATAAATTGTGCTAGCATCATACTTGGCTTTGTTTCAAACAAGGTTATGTCTCTAATAATGTGTGGCAGTTGGAAAGTTTGTCGTCGCATATGTGCGTATCCTTAGACATTAAGGCTTGCTAGTAATTTATCTTGAACACTAAAATATTTGCCATATTTCTCCATATTATATGCTAACATGATATTAAAGTATATAATTTCAGACGCGTTAACTATAATCTAGAAATAGCTAAATAACAAATATTTGGGTACACCACCATTTTACAATTGATTGGAATTTGGAATAAAACATAAATTTCAGCTTGCCTTAAGCAAACTGCTGAAAATCAAACCAAGTCACTTAAGAAAAATGGAGTAACAATTTTAAGTATTTCTAATCAAAATTACATTTGCGTTAAGCAAAATATATCACTATTAAAAAAAAATTAGCATACGTCATTTAATAAAAATAAAATTTAAATTAACTAATGTGTTAAATATACCTTAGAAAACTGTAAAAAAGAAGTTAATTCACATAGAATATTAATGAAAACATAATATAAAAATGAATATCTCTTTTAAAACCTTAAAGTATACTAACTTTTAGCACGTTAAAATAACATTTCCTTTCAATTACGCTATTACAGAGGAATTTGCCCAAAGACTACGTATACAAGTTTTTTTTTTAATACTCAAAAGGGCTTCGACGCTTCATAACTGCAACAAGCCGTAAATATGTAGCTTAAAAGAACAAAAACAAATCCTCAGAATGAAATAGCTTAGTAAACCTGGTCGATAGATCTATGTCTTCCATCTTTAATACACCAGATGCTTTAGTTTTGGCGAAAAGGGTTGTGTTATACCGATGGATAATGAAAATTTGATTACATTATACAGGGATTTTATTATGTCCAAATATCATTTACTCAGTTTTTATGGAATACTATATATATATATATATATATATATATATATATATATATATATATATAGGGTTTTCCAGTAGGCGTTCGTTAGAAGTTTATGTGGTTAGAAACAATTTAGAAATCTGAATTTTTGGACTTAAGGTTTATTTAAGATTCTCATTAATTCTAAAATATTTTCAAGGTCATGTTACTTCCGGTTATACCGGAAGTCGCCACTAACTTTCTTATTTTAAATAGAACACCCTGTATATTATTTTATTTTTGGATTCTTGACAAAATTTTAGAATGTCTTGTAAGGGTTTCCTATACCTTTTTTCAACTGTTTCTTAGATATCTTGATTTTTTCAAAAATTTTGAAAGATGTAACCCTATTTTCAACACTGATTATCTTACTTATTTTTGACTGATGGAAAGTGCTTCTGAAGTAGACAAAAGCATAAGAACTATACTTTTGAAATAGTCATTGACAATTGATTTATTGCATACATGGTGCTTAAAATTTGATAAACTATTAAATTAAAGTTGAAAAACTTTGTTAATTCATATGTGACACCCTGTATATTATTGGATGAATAGATGCAGCATTTAGTTATGCATCGTTTGGCTATAACATTACCTATACCTATTATCGACAATTTTATAGTTAATTAATATTTTCTACTTTAATGTAATTTTTGACAGAAACTGAAATGTTTTTCAAAAATAAAATGAACTTAATTCAAACTACACCAATTCTATTTTATTAAAACAATGAAATAAAACAAGAAGATAACAAAATTGAAATCATAATAATAAATGAAAAAAAAAAATAAAACAATTATTTGAACATAACTAGAAGAAAAGTGATAAAAAAGATAAAATGAATCATTACAGATGTTCCACATGACCGCCAATTTGATTTAAGCATTTTATAACTCTATCATATACTCCTTGCGAAATAGATCGCCGAATTTCGTGTGGACACACACTATTGCATGCATTGTGAACACGATGTAGCAATTCCTCTCTAGTTGGAACTGACCTAGAGTACACTAATACGACCCCAGAGGTAAAAGTCCAGGGGCGTCAAATCGGGTGATCTCGGTGTTCAGTTCCAAGGTCCTTGTGGGCCAATCCACCGATCTTCAAACATCAATGTCAACTGTTGGTGTGCAGCTATAGTGGAGTGTGCGGGAGCACCATCCCGCTGATACCAACTGCTTGCCCTGTCACATGCAGGTAGAGTATTTAGAAAATCCATAACAAATCCACGGAGAATTTCAAGATATCTCGCCCAATTCAAATTTTCATCGTACACTTGATATGCTACTCTATTATCCATAACTAAACAAAAGACGTTAAAACTAAATTGGAACTGGTGATTACGTTCTCTTGTTACATGAGGATTATCTTGTGCCCAGTAGTGATTATTTCGGCGATTGCAAATTCCGTCTCTACTGAATTTTTATTCATCGATCCAAATAATGTTGTGAAGAAATCTCGGATATTCGGTCATTTGTACAAGAATAAATTCACAAAAGTTAACTCGTCGTGTCTGATCACCTGCACAGCTATTACCGAAAAAGGATGCATTTTATAGTTCTTTAATATTCTGTGGATTGATGTTTGTGAAATATCTAAATCCAGTGCAGCTGCTGTAATTGAAGTTCGTAGATAAGCGTGAAGATAAGCTAACACGTTCACCTCGTTAACTTCATTATCTATTACTGGCTTTAAATGCGTTCGAGTTGCCCTTATACTTCCAGTTGCAATAAATCGAGCTTCAATTCTTGCAAATTTTCCAGGTGTCATTAATGGTATGTGTGGATACCGTTCGTTAAACAACCTGCATGTTCGCCTAACAATTCGCCCACATTCACCATGCGTGTAAAACAAATTTAATAAATCATTGTTAGAATATTCTTGAATACATTCCATTATAAACAGTACTTAAAAAAATACTTAAAAAATTACAAAATCACTTAAATTGTACTGATTTGACATTAAATAAACAACAATGTTTTAATGCGTGTCAAAATCAAGGCTCACTAGATTGCAGTTTTGGAATTTTATCGGCTTTTATAAAAAATACGGAGTTATACGAGTTATAAAATGCTTAAATCAAATTGGCGGTCATGTGGAACATGATTCATTTTATCCATTTTATCACTTTTCTTCTAGTTATGTATGTTCAAATAATTGTTTTATGTTTTTCATTTGTTATTATGCTCTCAATTTTGTTATATTTTTGTTTTATTTCATTGTTTTAATAAAATAGAATTTGTGTAGTTTGAATAAAGTTCATTTTATTTTTGAAAAACATTTCAGTTTCTGTCAAAAATCACATTAAAGTAGAAAATATTAATTAACAAGAAAATTGTCGATAATCGGTATAGGTAATGTTATAGCCAAACGATGCATAACTAAATACTGCATCTATTCATACAATAATATACAGGGTGTCACATATGAATTAACAAAGTTTTTCAACTTTGAAAATTGTTTAATAGTTCATCAAATTTTGAACACCATGTATGCAATAAATCAACTGTCAATGAGTATTTCAAAAGTGTAGTTCTTATGCTTCTGTCTATTCCAGAAACACTTTCGATCAGTCAAAAGTAAGTAAGACAAGCAGTGTTGAAAATAGGGTTACATTTTCAAAAATTTTTGAAAAAATCAAGATATCTAAGAAACAATTGAAAAAAGGTATAGGAAACCCTTATAAAACTTATCCTAAAATTTTGTCAAGAATCCAAAAATAAAATAATATACAGGGTGTTCCATTTAAAATAAGGAAATCAGTGGAGACTTCCGGTATAACCGGAAGTAACATGCCCTTGAAAATATTTTAGAATGAAAGAGAATCTTAAATAAACCTTAAGTCCAAAAATTCAGATTTCTAAATTGTTTCTAACCACATAAACTTCTAACGAACGCCTACTGTGGAATATATATATATATATATATATATATATATATATATATTGTATTTATTAATAATTAATTTTAGTATCATAGTAAAGATTAACTCGAGTGGGACTTGAACCCACGACCTCCACTTTGCTAGAGTGGTGATTTTATAAAAAATACGGATTTATACGAGTTATAAAGTGGAGGTCGTGGGTTCAAGTCCCACTCGAGTTAATCTTTACTGTATGTACTTTAAAAATTTTAAATACAATACAATTAATGATTATTAAATTGAACTTCTGTTCGTTCACTAAACCAATTTCATATATATATATATATATATATATATATATATATATATATATATATATATATATATATATATATATATATATATATATATATATATATTTTCCTACTCTAATTTGTTTCGTTTTTGAAGTTCTTCAAACTCCGCATAGTGTACTATGCACTTAAAGTGACTTATCAACGTATGTAATGTTCACCACTTGATAATCGATGAACTGTTATGACAATATGTAAATTTCAAATATTTAGAGTAGTCATATAGGACCGGTTCTGTCTTGGTTTAAGGTCATTCGCTCTTGGAAACTCCTTTGAAGGAGAGGTTGTTGTCTATGTTGGGAAAGTAGGTCAAGGTTAAATGGTTCTTGTATTTACTAAATGATGAGTCAAAGTTGCCTAAGTGTCCTAGCTATAAAATCAGAACACGAATGGTTGTGGTCTAAACTAAAAATGAATCAATGTAAATTATTTTTCAAGGTTACATGCACATGTTTTTTAAGGTTTGTGGTTTGAAGGCTGCAGATTCATAATAAAATACTTCCTTTGGTGCGCTTGATTCAGTAAATAGTAACATTTTGCTAACAAATATGACAAAAGTACTGCGCAGGTTACTACGTGAGATTAAAGGAAAAATATTAAGTATAGAAGAGATAAGGAAGATGCTGGAGGAATCTTTGGCAAGGAATAGCTAGATCTTTAATAAACTAAATTATTAAATTTTCTTGAAGATGGCAAACCGAACACCCTCTAACAGTGAAATACGTCATTATCGAAGAAAGGTGTAATCAAATTATAATTAATAATTAATAAATAACAATAAATAATAAATTAATAATTTTAGCTGTTATTGTAGAGTTTAATACAGTTTACGTTTAATACAATTTTCAATTCTAACTACATATGTTAAATTATTAAACCGCTGTGGTAACTTTACATATTCGATTGTTAAAGTATTTACTTCAAGGGCTAGGAAAACCAGCAAAAAACTTAGAGACACGAAAAGGTAGAATTAAGATTAAATGGAAATTTTCTTCCTCCTTACTGAAGTTATTTGGAGGTTTATGTTTCTCAATAGCCTCACGTTTTAGACGAAAATAACAATGAGTTTGTCTTGAAAATATTTCCATATTATCAAAATGAATTTAATGATTTAAATTATTTAAAGCATGCTCAGCCACTGTAGACTTCTTTGGTTGACTCAATTTACAAAATCTCGTGTTCCTTGATATTATACAGTCCGGAAGATGACACATTTTTAGATGACGCTAAGAACAGTCCTGGTGCTATAATCAATTAAAATTTTTTTCAATTCCATCTGTATCATTGCTTAGTTTCCCTTATGGTTAGGTAAGTGAATTCCCATTATGTAGTTATTTTGTGAAATATTTATATTCATCTTTCATATATCACAAATTCGTTTAGATCGGTCTACTAAATATTTAATTACACCAATTTATTGTCGTGGATGGTGGTTAGACAATTTATGAAGCTCTATCAGTATGTGTCGGCTATCGGTAAACCTTAAATGATAAAGAACTATTAGTTTGAGATATGAGTAGGTCTGGAAATAGCAAACTTCCATTAGTTTCCTTCTCCTTGGTAAACTGAACGCTTGCATGAATACCATTTATAAAAAATAATAAACCATCCAGAGTTTTTTCTGCATTGTCTCCAAATAACCAATCTATCACTTACACAGATATACCAAACTAAAGGTTTCTGCATTTTGTAAAGTTAATGTTTCAAATTATTCCATGGAAAAATTAGTTACAGGAGGACTAAGACGGCTACGCATTGTACTAGCAATACGTCTTAAAGGGACATTAGGCTTATGGATTTTTGGTGGACCCGTTGATATGATGAACAACGTTGAGAGAGCTTCAGAGTTAGTTTCTTTTTTATTTTTTCTGGAATAGATTGTAATTTAGTAAGTTCTTTAGTTTTCAAAAGAAACGTTTTTGGGATCTTTTGGTAACTTTGGATAATATGTAAGTTTTTGAAACAAAAGAACCTCAAGCTTTCAGTTAATTTAAACGGCCAAAACTACGTTTTTTTTTTATGGAAAGCCCCATTTTTTACAACTTCATCGTATTTTCCATAAAAAACGATCAAAAATGAACATGAAATGCAAAGCATTCAGAGGAATTTGTGCCAGTATTAAAATAGTATGTAAAAGTGCTTTAATGTTAACTCAGCAAAATTAGGAATAAAATATAGAATTTAATTAAACAAAAAAATATTTTTTAACAATTTCTACAAAATGTGTTCAAAATTTTGTCTATCGGCTAACAAACACTTTTCTACACGATTTTCAATAGCTTGATGTGTTGCCCTTCGAATGTCTGCGTTGAACAAAGCATTAACTGTGTATTGAACTCTGTCAATACATCCTTCTGTTGATGTCAGTGGAGTTGGGTGCACCAAGTCCTCTACTAGACCACAAAAGTCAAAATCTAAGGCCGTAAGTTCGGGTAATCGTGGTGGCCAAGTGTGTGATCGATTATGCCCAACCATCGATCTTCAAACAATTCATAAAGAAGCTTCACAACATCATTACCTTTGTGAGGAGGAGCTCATCTTGTTGTTACCAGTAGTCAGGTTAGTTGATAGGGAAAACCTTGCTTATTAAAATATTAATGTACCCGTCTCCTAAAATTTCTTTAATATTTTCCTACCTAAGAGTAAATTAAAGAAATTCTGGTGATGTTTACCTATTAAATATTCATCGTAGATGTGTACTACGACTTCCCCATTTCTACAGTAAATATTAAGGGGTATATGGAGAGTGCGTGTAAAGATCCGGAAAACTGTCAAACTTTCTGTTAGGTTTAGACAGTTACATTCAAGTTTAAAGAAATTCTCAATACTGGAAAATAAAATGTAGTCATTATTTAATTAATATTTTAATGCTTACAACTCACAAAGCGTTATAATTCGTCTTATATGATCGTTTGCTCCAAGCTCGGTCAATAATCACTCATATCATAGGTATACCGTCTTTCTTGATATCGGAAGTGTATATTACTAGCTGTCTTTTTTCTTCAATAGCCAAAATTTCACAATCAGTGACTTCCGAAACCATCGAATGATATTTGTTGTACGTCTTGGTTGAGAAAGACAGTATGTTCAAAGCCGAAAATAATTCACTCAGTTGTGACTACCAAATGCTAGTTGACACTGTACCTAAAACAACTGATAGATTAGTACCTGTTACGTTACCATTTTCAATATTATCCGATCTGATAGTGTTACGAGTGTTACATACGTCACACCTAAATGTAAATATACTTTCCAGACCTTCAATTTTTTCGGACACAAGGGATACATTCCAAAAACTGCAACCAAACCCTTAAAAACATATATTTAATCACTAGGACAATGATAACATAAAAAATTAATGGGTACCTTCGTGCGATATATTTATTAGCTCTTCAAGAAAGTAGGAAACATTTATTATTCTATGGCCACTAGTAACGTGACTGCTTTCAGATTTCTTGTTTTCATATTCTATCTCATAATATGTCTCTTCATCAGCACTAGTAACGCGATCACTATCAGTATTGGCTGCTTCATCATCTTGTCCACCAGCTATGGCAAATTGAATGTTTTCAGTGTTTGTAACTGAAATGGAATCGGTTTCAGCGCATACAACTCCTTCCGAATTACATGGACGACTTAGAACATGGCCCTTATTGAGTACTGTAATTATATCTAAAACCTTTTTCGATCTCCTACAAACATTTAGAATTCCCTATTTATAACGATGCGTATATTTTGGTATAATTATATAAATACAGAATAAATATTCTACTAACCTGGCATTCAGTTGTCTCATTCGCATTTTCATACTTTTCCTTGGTATTGATAAGCTTGTTTTATTTTTCTTCATGACAAATGCAAATAAAAATTTTCACACACCAATCGTTGATAAGTATGGTATAATTCATAACTACTCACTGCTGCAGTAGCACGCGATAAATAATGTTTTACGTTTTTATGTTTTATGTAAATACCAACATAGGTGCAATTATCAACCTAATTAGTTACTGCCGATGACTTATTTATAATGGTAAACAACAATTAACAAATATTTCACTAACGTACTTTGTAATTAATTATCAATTATGAACAATTCATTCCACAATTTGAGAAATGTTTACCTACTTTTATTTTCAATAAAGAGTCATTATCAATTAAGATAATTGTAACATAATATAATGTGGGCAAATAAATTTCTATCTCTACATAAACCTTAATTTATACACTCGTATGCAAAATTGGTTCTTAATTACTCTAATCCTAAATTGCGATCTTCACAAAGCATCTAATTTTTTTTTATCAGATACCTATAGTTTTAGAACAAAGTTGTAACAAAAAAATAGGTGCATAAAGGGTAATCGTGTAATTTTAATTATTTGTAAGGCAGTGTACTCAATAATATTCCAACAATAAGCCACATAAGATACAGAACTGGTTTTACTATCCCCAGTTTCAACAATAGAGGATCAATAGTTGCTATTTTGCTGGATCAGGTAAAGATGTGCTACGTCAGCAGCGATGTAAATAGAGACTTTTCAACAAGTTTAGTTTGATCCCTCATGGGTATTGAGATATGTATGTTGCCTATCAGCAAGGAGTAGGCCCAAATTTTTTATTGCTGTACAGAGGCGCCTTAAAACACCAAGATTCCTGAAAATTTCTGTCACGAAACAGTTGAATCATTTCAATAGTGGCATTTTTTTTTATTAAACTTCCATTTATCCTTACCTTAGCCTCATCAGACCATATTATTTTATCATTTTCTTGGATTTTTATTACAATATTCTCGCACAATTGCTTTCTTTGACAAATTCTGGCTCTTTTAATTGCTCAACTCTAATATGTGAATAGGGATAGAATTTAAGTTTATGTAGAATTCTAAAAAATACTAGTCTTCGGAGTCCCTACATCCCTTAATGCTTCTTTTAAGGACGCTGTTGGATAGGCCGTGGAATATTCCATAACATTAACCACATTTTCCTCTTTATCGGTGACAGATTTTACTTTTACACTTCTATTTTGGAATCTATCATGATTTTTAAGATTTTTTATTATATGTGAAACTATATCCCTAATGGGTTTATTTCTGTCTGGGTAGCGTTCCTGGAAAGTGTGCACTGTTCTGCTAACTACTGTACCACAATCACTATAAATCAGAATTAAATTGAAATAATTCTAACTTTTTAACAAATTAATCTAACTGCAATCTGTCAAAAATAATAAACCAGTGCTATATAAAATAATAACAAAGCCTACGTGATTTTAGATTCTAAAGTCGGGCCGGCGAGAGGTGTCTCATCTTTTAGTAAAGCATGGTTTAAGATTTTAAAAACTTATGTCGTTATTGGCTCATATAGTTAGTAATTTTGAATACCTACAAAACATTGTCAATGTTTCCAGGTTATTTTCAAATTTAAGCCGCGCTTTCAAATTTAAATAAAATTACTGTTCGAATATCTCGGGATTTAGCATCCTAAATGTCTTAAAAACCCCCATCCACTGGTATAAATAAAGTCGAACTTCGTTTAAGGTCTGTTCGCACTTATTCTGGCATGTAAAGTCCACCGAGTGTGGGTAGCCATATGATAAAAATATATTGTACAACTGTAAACGATTATGAGAACCGAGACCGGGTCAACAAAATTTCGATTTGGATCTGTTTTACAAATTAATTATATAGATAATGTTCAATAAGAAACGAATTAGCTTGTAGTAGGCAGTGCCCGAATGAAGTGCTAAAAGTTTGATTAATTGCGGAGGATCGTTTTTAACCGACAGATCTCACAGCGTCAAAAGAGTCAAGACTGTATTTTGGTTATCGAAGCCATTTTATAAATAACTGATTTTGTCATAAATAAATACACTGTATTGGATGTTAAAAATGAGATTTATTATTAGTTAATAATATAACCGATTTTAAAAATCTCAGTTTACAGTTTGTCAATATATATATATATATATATATATATATATATATATATATATATATATATATATATATATATATATATATATATATATATACTAGCCGTACCCGTCGCGTGCTGCTGCGATCTCAGAATGGGGAGGGGGATATTTAAATTTTGTGATACACGTGTCTCATAATTATTCTAGTCATGGAATAAAAAAGTTAAAAAAAACTCAACCCGTCATTTCACCCCCTTAGGGGTGGAATTTCGAAAAATCCCTTTCTTAGTGGATACCTACACTTCAAAAAAGCACACCCTCTGTCAAGTCTGTAGGACCAACGGTTTAGACTGTGCTTTGATCACTGAGTCAGTCATGACTTTAAATTTTATATACACAGATTACCTATTAAGATTGCTACAAAAATTACTAATCAATAACATAAAGTTAATAATACCTAAAGTTAAAGTTACATTGCTCTCTAACTTGATTTGAGTCTAGGTTGATTTCTTTGTTCTGGTACTTCACACAAAGACTGCTGCATTAACTGAACATTTAACCAATTTGGTGCATTCACAGTTCATTAGACATTACAACTCCCGTAGTAGTACGCGGTTACTGAAACTGGATACACCATTACGTCACTTTAGTTTAATGTTGACAGAATGAACTGAAATAATTGGTTATGCTCTTATTCTGCTTAACGCCAAAACAGTCATATAAGCGATATTAGCGAATGGAAGAATAAAAAATTAATTATTCCAACACCATGCACAAGATACCAGTGGCTTAATAATAACAAATAAATTCACTCTCTCATTCGCTGTGATATAAATGGTCGGTGTGTGAGAGAGAAAGTATGAAAGCTTCGCCACCCGCCGTGTTACAATAATTAAAACTAAAAATTAGGTTATCACGTTTTTCCGGGAGATTTTACCAATTTTTCTCTTCATAAAAACTTTCCTCAGACTTCAACCATTACTCAAAAAAAAAAAATTGGCAGAATTGGTCCAGTCGTTCTCGAGTTTTGCGCTTAGCAACACAATATAATTAAAACGAATGTAAACCTAAGTACAGCTACAGAGGTATATGTTAAATATAATAATTCTCTACAATGTTATAAAGTAACTAAGACTCTAATTTTTGCTTTACATTCAAACATTGGACATCTTGTAATTAAAAGTCATCACTTTCACTATCATCTTCACTCGACTCTTAATTACTACAGGTTTTACCATTTGCTCAGCTCTTTTTTGAACGTCCCACCACTGGCTCATTTTCTTTTTAGCATGTAAAATACACTTTTGCCACAGTTCTCCAGTTACTTGGTTTAATGAATCCTTCCATAGCGATGAAACATGGTCCCTGAAGCCCTGTCTTCCAACGTTTTTGTTGTAATACTGTTTACAATTTGCCCATATTAAGTCGATAGGGTTGAATTGGAAGTAATAGGATGTAAACGTAAAACTTGATGTCCCCATTGATGAGCGATTTCACCAATTGCATACATTTTTGGAACTTGTAAATCCTTGGCAGTTTGTAATAATTCCACTTTCAGCATATCATTCGAATCAGGAAGGTTGTGTTTTCTTAAAAATTGAAGAAGATCTTCTTTCTTCCAACTACTTGAAGGTAATTTTTCTACTAATGTAGAATGATAACTGGCATTGTCAAGAATTATCAAACTTGGTTTTTCTAAATTTAGTAAAAGCTGTTCTTGAAACCATTTTTGAAATAAGTCAGCGTTCATATTATTGTGGTAGTCTGCTGTCTCACTTTTACTGGAAAATACCAATGATGAGTTAGGTACATAAACCATCCTTTTTGCCAGCACTCAGTACGATAAAACTAAAATTTATTCGGTTAAAAATATTTTTAACAAATCGGACTATTTTAATTACCGTTTACCTTCTCCTAGTGGTTTGTCTTTTGTGCTTTGCAAATCATTATCTTGCCATGAATTTCGAACGCTTCCTCGACTAAAAATCCACATCTCATCCAAAAAGACAGGATCGTAACTAATGTCACGACTTTTATTAGCAAAAATATTTCCGCAGAAATGTTGCTCGAGCACCTGCAATATGAACCTGCTCCATTAAACGCCTTCTTCCATCGTCAACTTTGAATTCAAAACCAATTTTGTGTAACAATTGTTTCAAACTCGTTTTACTGAAGGTAAATATTTTATCTTCTTTAAATTCAGTTTGGAGATTTTCGATGGTAATATGTGAGCCTAAAATTAAACTGTGATTACTTCCATTTCAACAATAATTTTTGAATTATTTACCAGTTGCGTGCATGGTGTAAATTTTTTGTTTCAAAACGTCTTTCACGTATTCGTCGACATCCTCTGAGTTGGACTTCAAATGGAGCCTATGTTTTTGCGGTGAATTCGCCGCCGATTTCCCAGATTGTAAAGCGAGAGCCATTCTTGACTTTGTCCGAGTTACGATTTTCTCTGAAATGCCGCATGCGAGAGCATAATATTACAGAAATATAAATTTAAATAGTGAAAATTATCAGCGTACCTGGATAATGGATTTTAAAGGTAAACTTAGCTCTCTGTTATCGCGTTCCATCTCGAAATAATGCAGTATATTCATTAACACTGCTTGAGTTTGGCTTTTCAAGGATTTACCTTTTAATGACACCATTATTTGTTGCAAAATAAATAAATGCATTCAATCAATTGGAAATACATTTTGCATTACAAACTTACCTTGTAATAGTGAATACTAATAATAATAGTTTTGAAAAAAACTGTTGTTTACAAATGCAATGGAAACTAATAAATTACGAAGCGAAGGATAAATTATTATAACTACAAAACACGATGCCATTATACGAAACGAAATACGAAGAATAATTTAAGGTTAAATAGCCAAGAAGACATCTGCCAGCGTCACGGGCTTTGACTTTAGAATCGACATACGTTTTTAAGTCCTGGATTTAAAATGTATAGTTGTTGTGTAAATTATAACCCGTTTTTCTTTAAGTGGGAATTTCGCACTAAGATAAAGGAAAACAGATGCATTTCACAGTAACAATTATATCCTCATTCTCGCGTCCGTCATGAAACACCTCTCCCCGGCGCTACTATATCCAAAATTACTCTGAATCCTTTGCATTTAATAATTTATTGCGTTATAACTTCAAATTAATCTAACTAGAATCTGTCATAAATAATAAACAAATAACAATTAAAATAATAACAACGCCTACGTGATTTCAGTTTCTATTAAGAATTACTCTGAATCCTTTTCATTTAAAATTATAAAAATAAAGTTTGGGGGCTCCCAAAAAAACGTATTTTTGGCCGTTTGAATTGACTAAAAGTTTGAGGTTAACATTTGGACGTTCCTGATTTTTGTTTTAAAAAAATGTTTCAGTTAGCTGCATATGTCATTAATCACTATGCCATATTTCAATAATCTACCTTTAACAATTGCTGAGTAATTAAAAAGTTTGTTAACTGATAAAAACATCATATTTTTCGGAAAAAAGCAAATATCTCAAAAATGGTTCAGAATTTGAACATAGGGATGTGATAACAATCGCCTTAAAATTTAATCTGGAACTCAAAAGTATAAAAATGTAAGGGGTGTTCCATTTAAAGTAACAAAGTTGGTGCCTACTTCCGGTTTAACCGGAAGTCCTAGAAATTTCAAAATATTTCCCTTAAACTGTAAATCTTTAATTACCTATGAATACAAAATAAGATATAAAACCTACATCTTCCTGTATATGTCGCTTTGACTTCGTGACGCTGTATAAAATTGGTGAGTTTGACTTTATTTTAAATATTTTTCATCTAGTAACAGTAGGGATTTAAATTTTATTTGCTGAATAAGAAAGTTCATTTTAGTGGAATTAGCGGAGAAATAATTTGGTAGGTTTCAGCTGATGTAGAGTGAAGCATAGAACATTTTCAGATAAATCAAGAGTTGAATGTAATTGAAAATTTACGACAAAATATAGATGGGATTTTAGGGGCCGATCTTTTGTAAAAAGTTATCAATTTATAATTAATTATAACGATTTTACTGTAAACTTATACTATGAAAACAATGCAAAGTGTATATATAATATAATATTCGAGCTATTATTTCACAAAGGTGTAAAATAAATAGGCATAAACAAATAATCAGTATTTACCAAATATTGCTGATATGTAAGATTTATTGAGTAAAGCGACATATCATTTAGGTCTTACTCAAAGTTATCACATAGAACTACAACCTTTAAGAAATACACTGCTTTCATAGGGATAAAAGTCAACTTCAAATGACTCATTTTCAGAAACTAATGGTTGCATTGTCAGGTTTATATGCGTGTCATGATTTGTGAACTTCTACGTACGATATTATCTTTTCGTTAAAATGCGAGTTTTTAAAGAAAATAGCTTTCTTATATCGGAAAGCTGCATATCAATATCAAAACATAAAAAATGTATTTAAAATTATCCAAACCCGAAAAACACGAATGAAACAGCTTGATTTATTATATTTATTAACTACTATAAAAAGTCTGTAAAAAATTTTGCTGACAGCAAACCCTCGAAATAAATTAACGCGTAAAGATGCGAAATTTGAAGGGAATGAATCCTGTCAAAAAGCATTTCGTACGATAAAGAAATCATTAATAAACCCACCGATTTTAGAATTTCTGGATTTTTATTTAAAAGTAAATTTATATTAAAAACTGACACGAGCTTATACTCAATAGTGGTAATTATTCGATAATTGAAAAAAATAACGGTTAGCAATTTTTAGATAGTAAAACGCTCTAGACCATTTTTATACGGTAAAAAATCCGATGTTTGTACATACCGTACGTAGACTACTAATATATTTACTTGGATTGCTTGGAGGTTATTAATAGAAGAATACAATTTTACGGTAAACTCTATAAAAGGAAACGTGAACGCAGCAGAAGACGCTTTATGACGAATTAAGATAAACAGTAACGACTAAGTATAAAAGAATCTATTTGAATTTTATAACCGAAATTAAACTAAAATTAAATAAAAAACCTAAATATTGGTGATTGCAGTCAGGTGATGAAAACAAATCTATCTATAATCCAATATTCTTCACTTGCTGCTTAATAGTATTTATTTCTTAAATTAACAAGCAACAGATTTAAATCAAATATATCAAAAAAATTTACTTGACATCTCAATTCTTATTTCTTTTTAAATATATTCTCACTTGGTTAAAAAAAATACTTTTTACAAACTGGTCAAACCATATTACCGCCTGCCTTGAAAATCATAAGTTTTTTCAATATTTAATAAATTATTGTCTATGGGTAAAACACAAATGTTATTTAGAGATCTACAAATTAGTCCACTTGCAGTTTTGATGTCTAAAACACGAATAATATTGTCACTTCTCGGATACACATCAGTAGCTCTGCCCTATTTCCAGTTCATTGTAGCAGCATTTTCGAACTTGACCATAACTAGTGAACCAATTTTAATTAGATCCTGTTTCCCGACTTTCATTTTGTATGGATTTACAGCTCAAAGACGTATTCCTTCTTCAATCTATTCCAAAAATGTTGAATGACAAACTGTAGCTGTTGGTAAACATTTAGCCGATTCCTTGGAACATCCTGAAGATCGTAGTCTAGCAAAGCCGTTAAACTCTGTCCAACTATAAAATGTCCTAGAGTTAACGCTGTAAGGTCATCAGGATTACTGGATAGGGGCGACAGGAGATGGTTGTTCAATATAACCTCTACTTGACATAATATAATAAATATAAGCAGTGTCCGATAGAACCCGTTTTAATACCATATTACTAGCATGCAATAAACGATAATGCTCATGTCTTAAAATTAAATCAGTTAAAATATGTGATTTGGGTAAAAGTATAGGATGTTTTTTGTCAAAATCATAAGAAGAATGTTTTAGCCTTCCTGCTACTCTAATAAGATTATCTTTTATAAAAGGGTTGAGTACTTTTTTTATTCAAAGGCAACTTATTTTTTAAACATTTAATTTCAGCGAAAAAGCATTCTTAATATACTTTACCAACAATAAAATTTAAAGCGCTTGCTAACTCTGTAGGTTCGGTCGGTATTTTAGAATGTTTAAGTGGTAAAACTTTTACCTTGGAAATGTTTTTTACTCGTTTTTTTTAGGAATCCAAAAACACATGCTAACATCCCTTGAGTTCTAGAAATACTAGAAAATGTATTCGATAATGTGTTAACTATTGATTCTGATTGTTTAACCATTAAAGCAGTAACCGATTTTTGCTCTGGAATGTCTAAACCCACCGAAATTATATTATTTTGAGGTCTCCAGATTTCAAAAGGAAACAACAAAAAATCTGGACCATACCACCACAAGTTTTTATTTTTGATAATTCTGGCGTGGTATCTCTAGGTAATAAGTCAGCGGAATTTTGACTCGATTCTACATGGTACCAGTTCTTGTAATTATATAGTTTGAATCTCGCTCACCCGGTTTACCATAAAGGTCTTCCATCTGAAGATCCAACACAATATTATGGTTGAATCTGTCGAAAATATTTTCTTACTAAAGTTAATTTCAAGGGCTTTGCAAGCTTTATCTGCAAGATTAACTGCCAAAATAGTGGCACATAGCTCTAATTTAGATAATGTTAGTTTTTTTTTGACAGGAGCAACTCGCGACTTGGCACAAAGTAATTTGCAAGAAATTTCTCCAGGTGAAAGAATAAACGTAATATATAAACATGCCCCTAAAGCTTTTTTACTACTATCTGCAAAACTATGTAACTCAACGGTCACATATCTCGAAATACAAACATGCCTAGGAATGATAAATTCATTTAATAGGTAACTGTCTTAAAAATTACACCATATATAACACAATTCAGTAGGTAGAGATTCGTTCCAATCAGATTTCAATCTCCAAGTAAAGCCAAAGGATCGAAAGTCTGACAAGTATTGGACAAAATAACATTTCCTTTCTGTCACATTGTTTATGGCATATTGAATAGAGTCCTTAATAGAATTCCAATAAACACCAAGAGTTTTATTTTTCTCATTTTCACCGATATGTAAAATATTATAATCCTGTCCTTTATTTACTTCAAATTTATTTAAAATATCTTGTTTGTTACTAATCCATTTCCTCAGCTCGAAACCTGCTGTGAGTAAAATATTTGAAACTTCCTTTTGAATTTTAAGGAGTTCATTTAGGCTATCCGAAACTGTTAAAAGGTCGTCCACATAAAAATTGCTGCAAATTACTTTACTTGCTAAAGGAAATTTTTCCTTATTTTGATTTGCAAGTTCTATAAGACACTTGATTGCCAAATAAGGAGCAGTCGTAGCGCCAAAAGTTACTGTTTGTAATTCATAACATTTAGTTTGATCAACAGGTGCCTTGCGCCAAAATACCTTAAGATATTTTGTATGATCTTCATGCGTTCTCACCACACGATACATTTTTGACACATCCGCTGTAGCTACATATTCATATTTACGAAACCGAGGCAATGCAGAAAAACATCTTGTTGCAATGTCGGGCCACAATATTGGACATCGTTTAACGATAAACCGAAAGTGGACTTAGTGGATACGTCAAATACTACCCGACATTTAGTTGTCAAACATGAAGATTTAACTACTGCATGATGCGTTAAAAAATAACCCTCATTACAACACTTATTTAAATCTACTTCTTTCATATGACCTAAAGTTTCATATTCTTTTATAATTTCCTTTTTCAGATATTTATCCCTTTCTAATCTTTTTTCTATATACTTAAATCGTTTTAAAGCTATACATCTGGTACTTCACAATTGATTTACGATTTCATATTTTTTTATGATTGTGGACCTGAACCACGGTCTGTATACTACTACGGTTGCCTCATCGGCTGAGAACCCTCTTATAGGTGAACACCGTGTGACGTCGGTCAGCGACTTTTAAGCTAGGCGTTACAGCACTGTTATGGGAATAACAATAACCAGTATATAAATTATCACGGCGTTAATGTAAAAGCAACTTAGTAATAATTAATTAATTGAAAGAACAAGCAATATTTATCTTAACTAAATGTAGCAGTTCCGTAATTCATATGTTATTGTGGTAAACAGAGGTGTACTGTTTTCAAACGAAAATGACACAATAAAGCAAACCATTCTTATTATTAAGGACATACGTAAGTATATTACAAACAACAACGTAGATTAATAATAAATGCTATTTAACCGTATTAATTAAAAATGTATATTTTTAAAAATTAAGTAGTTCATTATTCAATTTCAATTTATCTGTTTAGCAGCAACGCAAAAGGTACTAAAAATGAATTTTTGAATTTCGTTTGGTTTGAATTACTACTACTTTTTAATTTATAATAAAATACTTATCTTTTTTGGGTTTTTTTTAATGGTGTACTTTAAATTATACAATCTAAACGTTTCGATAACACTTACAGTTATCTTCGTCAGTAGTAATATTTGTTAAAAATTGTTAAAGATGTAGTAAACAATTTTGTCAAATTTGAAAAATTAAAACATTTTCATACTTTTTAATTTGTATTAGACTGGAATTACAATTGATATTTGTAATGTAACTTCTGAATTACAAATTTGAATTGAAACGTCAGTACTCGTTTAAATTCCCGATGTTTCTCTACTATTTGTTTAGCTAAGAAGTTATTTAACAATTTTTCTTAGTTTTGTCGGTAATTAAATCACCACTTCTTTTTCAGCTAATCATGCTAACCTTCTTTTTATGATTTAAATATTTCATTCGAATATAGGTGCGCTGCTGAAAAAAACATTTAATTACTTCTTCTGGTATATCTGTGTTGAGTTCCAGAATTTTTTTTGTCATCATCTTGGTAAGATTTTTAATTATTTGTTTGATTTTAACAATATAATTTTAATTTCACGAAAATAATGTAATAACTAATATAACAAATACTCTCTGCAGCTGCGAACGGCATGCACTCGCAGGCTTTCACTATACACCGGTCGTTCAAACAGTCGCTGAGTGACGTAGGCTTTCCCCCTGCTCGCTTGTAACGTAACGCCTACAAGCCGGGTTAGGGGGCAACCGTAGTAGTATACAGACCGTGGACCTGAACAGGATAAACTTGGCCTATCGTGCTAAAGTACCCAGGAACACTTAGGAGGATGGATAAAGGGATAATGAATTGCCAATAGATGCCTATTAACAGCTACCTTAAATTTTCTCATATCATAAGTGAGAGGAAAGCAGGAACTAGGGAGATCATTCCAGAGTTTAGAAGCCGTGTAGGAAAATGTGGATTGCGCCCGTTTGGTACGACAAGTGGAGATTTGTACTGCATACTGATGATGTGAATGAGCGAACCGAGTGTTTCTCGCAAAGATAGCCCGAGATGGTATCAAAGGATATAATTCAGCAGCACAATAGCCGTTGTAATAACGATAATACAAATAAAGAACTGAAACCATCCTTGTATGCTCGAGGAACTGTATGTGAGAAGTTAAGGACGGGTTATTTATAAGCCCAATCGCTCCCTTTTGAATTCGAACAACGATATCGAGAGGTGAGGATTATATTCCAGATTAGGCCGAATTTGGGCCTTATACAGCAGAAGGAGTTGTCGAGAGGTAAAGTACTGCTTAGATCTGTACAAAAAGCCTATTTTACAAGCAGCTGTTTTGGTAGCTGACAGAAGATGGTCAACCCATGAGAGATTTGAAGATACAGTCATACCCAACACTGAGTTTTGTTAGCATTAACTTTAACTAGATTATTGCTATCTTATTCGAGAATACGTTGAATGTCTGTTGATTGAATTTGCCATTTCAGCTTTAATTTCTTGATTTGACATGGAAGGTGGATTATCACTATGAGTAGACGGGGATGAAGTACAGTGAATAGTGCTATTGTCAGCAAAGAATGGATGGAGTTAGTTGTTGAAGAAATAAGGTCATTTGTCTATAGAATCAGCAACTACCGATTCGTCAATAGATGTCAGGGGGGGAAATGAAAATGATCCAAGGTTTTTACTAATGGATTTAGCTGAAGACCAAAATTTACGACTGCCTAAAGGAGATGTAGGTAGTTCACTGCATTTTCGTTGTTCGAACAACTTTTTAGTTTTAATGATGTCACTTTTGCAGATATTTCTAGCACCAACGTATTCTACATGATTGTCGACCGATTTATTCGATTTCCATTTAATGTAATGTTTATTTTTTAAAGATATTGCATCAGCACAAGCCTTACTGAACCATGATGGGGAACGTGAATGACCTATACGGTGCTGTTTTTTGGGAATGTATAACTCCATTCCCACAAGGATGACTTCAGATACTGAAAGAGCGATGTCCGGAGAAGAAGACGACTTAAAACAATATCCACGCCATGGAAAGGTTACAAAGAAATCCCGTAAATCACTCCATCGAGGTGAATTAAAACACCACAAGGTTCTATCGGTTTTGCGAACAACAGTGGAATTAGGTACAGTAGAAGTGATTTCTATTAGACAATGGTCGGAAAGACCTAAAGGCAAAAGAACGGAAGTTTTATAATGTTTTATAAAGAAAGACATATAAAAGATGTCGAGTATGGTTAGGGTTATCAGGGATTCTTGTGGGTTCAGAAATCATTTGTGTGAGATCACAGAAATAGGAAATGTTTCTGCACTATGACCAGCAAGATTTGTAGTATATGAAAACTGAAGCCAATTAGAGTCATCAACATTGAAATCGCCTACAATTGAGATATCGCAAGATGGAAACAGGGACAGGAGATAGTCAGCTTTCATACTAAGGTAATCGAAGAAGTCTTGAAAGTTACTGTCATTAGGAGACCTATTAATGCAGCAGTAGAATTTCACAAAATTAGGACCATAATGTTTAAACCAAATCATGTCAAAATTTTTATTTTCTAAGGAAGAAACCCTCTTGCAAGCAATTGTGTCCTTGATGTAGCACATACGCCTCCTTTATATCGAAAGTTAGAGTGAAGGTGGTATTGAGGAAATTGCAAGTCGGGTGACTCGGAGCTTTCAGAGGAGACTTGTGTTTCAGATAGAAAAAAATATCAGGTTGTAATTGTTCAAGGTGTTGGTGAATAGCATTAAGATTAGACCTGATACCGCGGATGTTTCAGTAGTGAATCAGAAAGTTGATACTTTCGATGACCGAGGTCGCTTGGGCCCTGTTCTCCCGGACATCCGAATGGGGCAGGATTTTACGTCCGGCATTTATTACCTTAGAAACCACAGCCACCTTATTTTTTAATTTGGGACTTTTAATCCGATAGGAAGACAGTGAGGGCGAGAAGGAAGAATAAGGATAAGAATAGATTAAGGATGAAGGGCCCAATATTAAGGAGCCCATGGTAAGCGACAAATTTACCTGTCTCATCTCTTTTAGTGTTTTGTAAGGAAAGTTCTTCGCAGTATTTTTAATTTTTTGACACCAATACTTTTTATCTTCGAATCTGTTTTTCTAAAGCACTTTTTTGATTCATGCTCAAATGAGATACCGAATAATTGCTGTCAGATTGCGAATACAAATATAATTTTCTGGCAATAATCCAACCGAACTGACTACTTTGAATGACAGGTAAATTCTAAAGTGCTTTTTGTTGGGTTCCCATAATATTCCAAAATACACTAGAACACAATAACATATCAATATTCCTCTGTATATTATAATAAGGATCTGCTTCAAATTCAGAAATATTTAAAACACTCTTATCAAAAGAAATAAGCGGTAGCTTATCGGTTATTTTAGGTAAAACTAAACAATTAATGTTTTGTAGTGAATTCATTATATCAAGACCCAATAGACACGCTGACTTGATTGTTAATATTAGACAAGGTTAAATCAACGCATTTAACGACATGATTAACTTTATTGGGTATTAATTTAAGCTTCTTACAAAGAGAGTGGCTTTTAAAATTCGATTGAGAACCACAATCAAGGAACGCTCTACAAAAAATAAAAATCTTTATTAAACAAGTAGATAATGAAACCAGAGAAGCATTGGTTGAACTGGTAACAGCACAGTTCGTATAATTCTCAGAGCACGAAAATCCACTCACCGGTGCTCCAACTCCTGGTGCTCCTTGAGATTCAGGGATTGACCCATATTTTTGCGAACCTTTTGCGACGTGAAAAATTCGCTAGCTTCTTCCGTAGGGATTTTCTGACTTACATTAGACGTAATGTCATTGTGATTATGATACAATTTCTGAACGGAATCAAACAATTGTTCGCATACACAGATGAGACCTCTGTATTTATCTTGTTTGTGGAATTTGGTGAATCTTGCGTTTTCTCAAGATGTAATAAAATATTATGGGACTTTTTACATCTAATGCATATTTGGGATCGTCATTTCCAGAAAGGATGATAATATTTAAGACAATTTAAACAAAAGTTTAATCTTTTAATTAAAGATACTCTACTTGGTATAGAGAGTTTAAAAAAAGAGGAGCACTAAGTAAGCACGTGATTTTTATCGCAATTTTTACAATCGAAGTCGTTTTGCGATGTTACTGTTCACTGGCGACGGAATTATTGCTAAAATTAGAATTTTTAGAATTCTGAAACCGTGGTTTAATATCGTTTTTTGTAAACTCTAGTTTTTCTAAAATTTTGCTACGATTTTTTAAAAATTTAGTTATATCATCCCCCGTAGGTAAATTACTTGCATACTGATATGATTCCTAATCTCTCTTAGTTATACTATAAAATTTATTGAAAACAACACAAAATTAAAAGTCGATTCCATTCATCAGTATTTTTGCCCATAGACTTTAGTGATTGTTTATGTTTCTCGGTGTTATAGTACAATTGTCTTAAAGTTTTATGCGATTCGACATTAATTGGCGGATACCCAAAAATTGCTCGAATATGATTGTGAATAATAATTATTTTTATTTTCAAATCGATCATCAATTAGATCCCACGCCTTTTTATAATTATTAGCAGATAATTCTAGGGATTTTATAAGCTCTAACGGCTGGGGAGCTAAAGATGATCTCAAATGTATTAATTTTTGAACATCTGACAAATTTTTGTTGTTATTAACAAGCAAAATTAAAGATTCTTTAAAATCTAGCCAATAAGTATAATCACCTGAAAATGTTCATATTTTTAAAGGTAGACATGTATACTCCATGCCAGCCGGAGGTACCACCACCCTTACCATGGGCTCCTTAATATTGGGTTCCGATTTTCTGAGCTCGGTAAGGGCTGCCGGTTACCTTTTCCATCATCCTTAATCTATTATCATCCTTATTCTTCCTTCTCGCCCTCACTGCCTTCCTATCGGATTAAAAGTCCCAAATTAAAAATAAGATGGCTGTGGTTTCTAGGGTTATAAATTCCGACGTAAAATCCTGCCCCATTCGGATGTCCGGGAGGGCAGGGCCCAAGTGACCTCGGTCATCGAAAGTATCAACTTTCTGATTCACTACTGCAACATCCGCGGTATCAGGTCTAATCTTAATGCTATTCACCAACATCTTGAACAATTACAACCTGATGTATTGTTTCTATCTGAAACATAAGTCTCCTCTGAAAGCTCCGAGTCACCCGACTTGCAATTTCCTCAATACCATCTTCACTCTAACTTTCGATATAAAGGAGGCGTATGTGCGTACATGAAGGACAGAATTGCTTGCAAGAGGATTTCTTCCTTAGAAAATAAAAATTTTGACGTGATTTGGTTTAAAAATTCTGGTCCTAATTTTGTGAAATTCTACTGTTGCATTTATAGGTCTCCTAATGACAGCAACTTTCAAGACTTCTTCGATTGCCTTAGTACGAAAGTTGACTATCTCCTGTCTCAGTTTCCATCTTGCGATATCTCATTTGTAGGCGATTTCAATGTTCATAACTCTAGTTTGCTTCAATTTTCATCTACTACAAATCCCGCTGGTCATAGTGCAGAAACATTTGCTATTTCATGTGATCTCACACAAATGATTTCTGAACCCACAAGAATCCCTGATAACCCTAACAATACTCCACATCTTCTAGATCTCTTTCTTACATCAAAACGTCTTGTTTATAAAACTTCCGTTCTTTCGCCTTTAGGTCTTTCCGACCATTGTCTAATAAAAATCATTTCTACTGTACCTAATTCCACTGTTGTTCGCAAAACCGATAGAACCTTGTGGTGTTTTAAGTCAGCTCGATGGAGTGATTTACGGGATTTCTTTGCAACCTTTCCATGGCGTGAATATTGTTTTAAGTCGTCCTCTTCTTCGGACATCGCTCTTTCAGTATCTGAAGTCATCCTCATGGGAATGGAGTTATACATTCCGAAAAAACAGTATCGTGTAGGTCATTCACGTTCCCAACCCTGGTTCAATAAGGCTTGTTCTGATGCAATATCTTTAAAAAATAAATGTTACATTAAATGGAAATCTAATAAATCGGTTGACAGTCATGTAGAATACGTTGGTGCTAGAAATATCTGCAAAAGTGTCATCACTAAAACTAAAAAGTTGTTCGAACAACGAAAATGCAATGAAATAGCTACATCTCCTTTAGGCAGTCGTAAATTTTGGTCTTTAGCAAAGCCATTAGTAAAAACTTTCGAACATCTTCATTTCCCCTGACATCTATTGACGGATCGGTAGTTGCTGATTCTGTAGACAAAGCCAACGTTTTTGTGGATTTGTTTGCATCAAACTCGTGTCTCAATGATTCTGGAAAAGATGTGCCCCTAGTCAACTCTTCTTCATACGTTATGAAACCAATTCATTTTCGGTACAAGCTCTTGGAATCGATCATCAGTAGGCTTGATCTCAATAAGGCGACTGGCCCAGACGGTATCCCAGCTATTGTCTTAAAGAAATGTTCCCCGAACTAGTACCAGTCCTATCTAAGCTCTATACGATCTCTATATCTTCTGGGAATTCCCTTCATCATGGAAGTTAGCAAATGTTCAACCTATTCCCAAAAAAGGTAATAAGACCGATCCCTCAAATTACAGACCAATTGCCATCACTTCCATTTTGTCTAAAATCATGGAAAAAGCCATCAATCAGCAACTGCTCACGTTCCTTGAAACTAACAAACTCCTTAGTGACCACCAATATGGGTTTTGGCAAAGTCGTTCAACAGGCGATCTTCTTTCATATGTGACCCAAGTTTGGAACAATACAGTAGAGCAGTCCGGTGAAACAGTTGTAGTCGCTTTAGATATCTCAAAGGCATTTGACCAAGTTTGGCATAAGTGTTTACTTGCCAAACACACCTCGTTTGGGTTAAATGATACGCTCATCAACTGGGTTTCTAGTTTCCTTAATAAAAGACGAATACGTGTCGTAGTTGATGGCTTTTTTCAATAGAAGTTAGCATTAACGCGGGCGTACCACAGGGATCCGTTATAGCGCCTACACTTTTCTGCTGTACATAAACGACCTTATTTCTTCAACAACTAACCCCATCCATTGCTTTGCTGACGATAGCACTCTTCACTGTAGTTCATCTCAGTCTACTCATAGTGATAATCCACCTTCTATGTCAAATCAAGAAATTAAAGCTGAAATGGCAAATTCAATCAACAAAGACATTCAACGTATTCTCGAATGGGGAAGCAATAATCTAGTTAAATTTAATGCTAACAAAACTCAGTGTTGCCTTATGTCCGCCAAAAAGATCGATCATTTCCTGTTGTAAGTATGAATGGCTCAGTTCTTAAGTTTTCAGACCCTATTACTCTGTTGGGTATGACTGTATCTTCAAATCTCTCATGGTTGACCATCTTCTGTCAGCTACCAAAACAGCTGCTCGTAAAATAGGCTTTTGTACAGATCTAAGCAGTACTTTACCTCTCGACAACTCCTTTGCTGTATAAGGCCCAAATTCGGCCTCATCTGGAATATAATTCTCACCTTTGGGTTAGTGCTCCCCAATACGCTCTCGATATCGTTGATCGTATTCAAAAGAGAGCGATTAGGCTTACCCGTCCTTAACTTCTCACATACAGTCCCTTGAGCATAGAAGGATGGTTTCAGTACTTTCTTTGTATTATCGTTACTACAACGGCTATTGTGCTGGTGAATTACATTCTTTGATACCATCTCCGGCTATCTTTGCGAGAAACACTCGGTTCGCTCATTCACATCATCAGTATGCAGTACAAATCTCCACTTGTCGTACCAAACGGGCGCAATCCACATTTTTCTACACGACTTCTAAACTCTGGAATGATCTCCCTAGTTCTGTTTTCCTCTCACTTATGATATGAGAAAATTTAAGGTAGCTGTTCATAAGCATCTATTGGAAATTCATTATCTCTCTATCTATCCTCCTAAGTGTTCCTGAGTGCTTTAGCACGATAGGCCTTATTTAGCCTGTTCAGGTCCACAATCATAAAAAAAAAAAAAAAGAAATTTGTAGGGATAATTGACATTTTGCACAAGTTTGATTTTGTGTATTCTGCATCTGTTGCGAAAGATGAGACGTTTTAACCTTTTGGGAAACTAAAAAAGCATTACAAATTGCCCTAACCTTACCTACCAACTCGCAGTAAGTATTTTCCAACACAGTACGATCATTAGGGTCTAATTTGTCTTCTAAAACTTCAATTTCCCCTTGAGTAGAACTACACTCGCCCCAGAGAGGCTATATTTTTTCTAATCTCGCTTGCAATTGCGTAGTAATGCTGACATTTGAATTAATTTTATCTATACCCGCTAAAAAAGTATTTGCTCTAGTTAAAGAGGCCTTAATTAAACCTCTTTTACTCTTTAAAACCTTTAATTCAGCCATATTACGTCAAATAAAAAACTATTAGAACAGACGTACAGATAGAATTTCTGAGGATTGGGTGCACAACGGTGCAGTATGGGTATTATTAAGTAACGGTGTGATGGTCCTCCTGAATTCGAAGAAATCCTTTAGAAAAATTCATTCTGTTCAGATTTCTAGCTGATTGAATAAGGAACAATTATCCAATCCTCTATTCGGCTCGATTGGACCAAAATGGTGATTACAGTCGGGCGATGAAAACAAATCTATCAGTAATCCAATATTCTTCACTCGCTGCCTAATTATACCGTACTGTGCTTAGTTTCCAAATTAACAAGCAACAGATTTAAATTAAATATATCAAAAAATTTTACTTGACATCTCAATTCTTAAATTTTTTAAGTCTATGCTCACTTGGTTAAAAACAATTCTTTTTACAAACTGGTCAAACCAATTATGTATTTAATTTTTTGCTCAAAATGGTTTATTGTATTAAAAAATTAAAAACGTATTTTGTGGAATTTGAGTTAAAACACTATTTCAAAAGTCAGTGACGTACCATCAAGTCCATAAAGAAACCTCGGTTGACTTCTTTTATTTACGCCAGTGGTCAGTCCCATAAAATTTTATATATCTGCAAAAGAGCATAAGGTACTATTATCATGCACTGAGTTTAAATAAATTAGGTTGAGATGTTTCTGGTACATGAAAAGGAAATTGAGCGAAACATTGATCAACTTACACGTCCAACGCAGTATACTATTTTATCTTCAAGCCTCAAATAAGTCTCCTTCGTAGTGATGACTGATGACAAGTGTATTAGTTTCAATCTGAAATTTTCTATCAAAATCGAATTGTCCTAGCCACATAATTAGTTTCTACTTCTGTCTCATGATTAGGTTAAAATGAATAATGGCGCAAAATAGTATTTGATTTGAAATACACAAATAAAAGACAACTTAAGCTATCGAAATTGACAGTAATAATGACAAGTTTATTAGTCCCTTGAAGACAAAAAATATTATTTAAAAATGATATAAAACTTATTAATAGGTATGCGATTATCAAAGGCACAACAGCTCTAAATGAAGTAGAGAACCGTTAACGACAATAACAGCATTGTACGCATTGAGACATTTTGCATAGATATACTGGGTCTTTTAATCCAAAATAACGAAAACAATAAGTGCATATTAACCGTCCTATGTTAACTAACAAAATTTGTTGAAGCATGTATCCAAGTGTAAATGTAGACGTTGAAGTAGAAGCCAGAACTTTTGTAAATAGGGCTCAAGTCAAATTTCGAACCATACGATACATTTAATTTGTGCTGTAGAAGAAGATAAGCCACACAGAAAAGTGTAGTATAGTTTTTGACTGTGTTGAATAGAGTTAGTTACAATTTTAAGTAATTGGAGTAGTAGGAGACACCTTCCGCCATCTTGATTTCGACGTCACAAGACCGCCCACGTGGAGACCGGATTTTCAACCCTTATTTTTACACGCTTACGTGTAGGACGTGTTTTTCACCCTATTTTTGCACATCCACGTGTGAAACCGCATTTTCAACCCTAATTATTTTTATATACCCTCGTGTGAGACCGTATCCTTTGTTTTCAGGCCTTTTCAACCTTAATTTTTACACACCCACGTGTGAGACCGTGTTTTCAACCTAATTTTTTTTTTACATACCGTGTGAGACCGTGTTTTCAACCTTTCGTTTCGAAGGCCCTTTTCAACCCTAATTAAAGTTTTGATTTTTAATGGCGTACGTGAAGGACCATATTTATTACCCTTATTTTTGAGATGGTGACCTTTTAATTATTTTTATTAATATAAGATGATGATCTTTAATTATTTTATTAATTAATTATCCTAGGGAAATTCTTAAGCTGATAGCTTTAAGATGATGAACTTTAATTATTTTTTAGCCTGGAAATGATGTAAAAGATAGTTTATTTAATTTTGTGTTTGCTATTAACATTTATTAGAGCTTGTTTTATCAGATATTATTTAAAGAATTGATTAGATAATAATAATCACGTACACATTGTCTGTATTTCCATTTTACTTTATTAGCGTATTTTTACCAATGAGATTGTTATTACATTTATTTTAATGCCTGTCTACAGGTTGTTTAACATACGAAATTTATTTATACACTGATTACTTGTTAACACGTTTCGCCGAAGAGTGCAATTGTATGCGTGTCCCAACATAATGTAACTTATAAGATGATCTTAAAGCTGTAATCTGATAGATTACAAGCTTTTATAATAATAATTTAAAAAAAATATATTATTAGAGTCGATATGCCGTTTTATTTCAAGTAATTGTTTCAATATATGTAAAATGTGTAAGTGGGCCTGTATTATTTGTTGTAATATGTGTTATGACACTTTCTTTTTAATTACCGGTTGTAACCTTCTACTTACATAACTTCAACTTATACACGAATTAATAACGACCTCCACTAGTTTATAAAACAATCGCTATGTAGCGTATTTTTATTTACACCGTACTTCTATAAACTATTAACGCTCCATTTTAATGGGGCGATCAACTATCTGAAAAGGTTAACTGTTAAAGTATACGATGAAGATCGTTTAAAGCAAACCTTGTATTATTCTTATATACGAATTATATTTCAAAAATACTAGTACAATTAACATGAAGGTTTATAAATCTACATCCAGAACAAGGAAACAGTTTTAAACACAAAGAATTTATCTTTAAGGGCAGACAATACTATTACATAGGATGTTTTTTACAAAACGTGGTTATTCCACATTGAGAAAATTGTTAGTCATGAGAAACAAGTTGGTCTTGAAGTTAGCCAGTCATAGGTTTTGAAGTTTACCTTGAAGTTAGCCTTGCGAGAAATTTTTATAAAAAATGTACACTTGAGTTTAAACTGACGTATATTGGTTTATGTCTATTTTTATTATGCTAAGAAAAATGTTATTAAAAATGTTTTCTATTAATTACCATTTGTAGACTATATGCTTTATCTATACACGAAATTTTATTTCACAACAACATACTCATTCTACCTTGAGAAAATTGTTAACCTTGAGAAACAAGTAGGCTTGAAACTCAAAAACTCCCTGTTACCATTCTCGTCAATGTAGATAGAGGTCCAATGCTGGTCTGGTTTGTTTGCAGGATCCGTGTTTACGATAATCGCACACGGTCGAGGTGCGTGTCTGGGTAGTTGATTAGAAGCATACAAGTCGAAAACACATTCTTCTTGTGGCTGGGGGTCGATTTCAAGCATCTCAACACTTGTGCCGCATACATCTTTGTGGATTTTTATCAGATGGGATTAATAGCAACGTCAACTAAACGTTTTTAAAAATATCTAATCTGAAAATAAGAGTGACGTAATCTATTTTATTTTGAAATTTCATAGAGAGCATCACCATCATCGAGATTTTGAGATACTATCATCTCATCGTCTTCACCTTGAACGATTATATTGTAACAACCTATAAAAGTAGCTAATAATCCTGACAGTTTTAACAACCTGTAGACAGGCATTAAAATAAATTTAATAACAATCTCATTAGTAAAAAATACGCTAATAAAGTAGAATGGAAATACAGACAATGTGTACGTGATTATTATTATCTAATCAATTCTTTAAATAATATCTGATAAAACAAGTTCTAATAAATGTTAATAGTAAAACACAAAATTAAATAAACTATCTTTTACATCATTTCCCAGGGCTAAAAATAATTAATTAATAAAAATAATTAAAGTTCATCATCTTAAAGCTATCAGCTTAAGAATTTCCCCTAGGATAATTAATTAATAAAATAATTAAAGATCATCATCTTATATTAATAAAAATAATTAAAAGATCACCATCTCAAAATAAGGGTAATAAATACGGTCCTTCACGTACGCCATTAAAATCAAAACTTTAATTAGGTTGAAAAGGGCCTTCAAAAGAAAGGTTGTAAACACGGTCTCACACGGGGTATGTAAAAAAATAATTAGTTGAAAACACGGTCTCACACGTGGTGTGTAAAATTAGGGTTGAAAAGGCCTGAAAAGAAAGGATACGGTCTCACACGGGGTATATAAAAATAATTAGGGGTTGAAAATGCGGTCTCACACGTGGATGTGCAAAAATAGGGTGAAAAACACGTCCTACACGTAAGCGTGTAAAAATAAGTGGAAAATCCGGTCTCCACGTGGGCGGTCTTGTGACGTCAAAATCCAAGATGGCGGAAGGTGTCTCCCTACTACTAATTGGTTTTGTGAATAATGAGCTACGTATACTTAACTCCATGTTAAGTAAATTTTAACAAAATTTGCGGTAGTAGACGTAGCTAAGTTGAAATATCTTGTTTTATACATAAAATTATTGACCGTATTCATAGCATAACGAAGCTATGTTAACTTATCTGGTTTGGAACATACTGTAGTAGAATGTGTTTTATGACTCGGCGTGTTTTACATAAACTATGCAGTTTAAACCATTGGTGTAAATATCGTTTTAGTGGTTACTCAAGGACAAGAATTAGTAAATTTGTCACAAAATCTTACAGAAATTTATAATACTGATGGTAAGTAAAATACACACTTGTTTCGCAATATTAAGAATTTTCACTAGCTCAACAAGCTATTATGCCTCGTGAAAATTCTTCCATTCAAAACGGCAGTGCTGCAACTGGTTCAGAAGTTATACCTGCATAAAGCACCACAATAGAATGTAATAATGAAGGTACAACATACACGTAAATACAGGGTGAGGAAAAAATATGTTTTCATAAAATGACGATGGTGTGTAAGCACTATAGATTTAGTGGATTACTTGTTCAAAATCACTTAAAGCGCGTGTCCTGTGTGACCATCAATTTAAATTTTCTCTAACGTTATATATAAAAAATGATTGATGGATCTCAATAATTTCCATAAAAATATATACCTATTTTTCTATCGTCGTCAATGGAAATATTTTGAAACCTAACCAATGACAACGTGTTTTAATAGTATATTAAAAAACAAAGTTTCATACTACCAGCCTTGATGGTCTTATGAAACACGTTTTTTATAATATTTTTTGTAACTTCTCCTTTTATGCCGTTTTTAAACAAAAATGTTTACTTTAGTTGATTTAGGGATTTTGTGGCGGTTGATAAAGTTTTAATTTTAAAAGTGGAAATTGGACCTAGTCGCCATTTTTCTTCTTTTGCTTTATTCTGTCACGAAATACGAAAATGGAAGACAATCAAGATAATGTTGCATTTACGCACCCTGAAATACGTGAAGTTGCTAAAAATATAGTCATCAATTTGTTCACATCAAAGTTTTCCACCGGATGCATCCTGTTTTGAGACATTTTGTAAGAGCGGCATGCATCATAAGTGCGGCTCAAACTTTGCCAACATAAAATTTTCGTAAAACGTTCCGTGAATTAACGGCTATAACAACATCGGAGATGATGGTCAAAATAGAACAAATTACAAAAAGCCAATTAAAGTAGGATGCTATCCTATTACTGTTAGAATATCTGGCAGGAGCAACATACTTACTTCCAGCCCACAAAGTGGAAATTAAAAGAAATGAACTAATTTTAATAATAATTTTTTAGCGTAATTATGCTTCATTCTTAAAACGAAAATAGGTATCATTGTAAACAAAACAATAATCTATATCAGATGGACGTTTAAAACTTCATGTCAGATAGACGTTAATGGACATATCGAGGCTAACTTAAAAAATAACCATCGAAAATATAATTTAACCGTTTTCAATCGCATTTAATTAATTTTTAGACTTAGTTTGCTTTATATTAGGAAACCTTGTATAGAAAAGTTTACGCATTTTCTTATAAAATTAATCGTTATTCCATAATGAAAATGCTTGGATTCTTCCTTTGGAATTTTTTTTGCTGCTCAATTACGCGTCGTATAAAAAATTGCGTAATACATAATTAATCGATATGATTAAGATCTATATGTCGATATTTTTGTATCTTTGAAACATACAACTGTTTCAGAGATAATAGATAAAAATGAATAGAACTGCTCCTTGTAATACTGCCTTACTTTTGGGTGCTATACTTATATTTATATTGCGCCCTTCTGGTTTGGTAACCCAGCGCGGTTTTATCTTGCCTCGGCTTTGCTCAATCGGGTTTATTTTATAAACGGGGTGGGTTCGTAATTACTGGATGGGCTTAACACTGTAACCTTAAATTTCGTAAAGCATTTTAAACGTTTTAAACAAATATTTACAATAAATAAAATAAACGGTAATTAACAAAATATTTATGGAACTCCCTGGTGGGTCCCTTCACTGGGTGCGAAGTCGCTTCTTGAACAAAAGATAGTTTTCGTTTAATCTATTCCTTACCTAAGAGGCAAAGTTTAGGTTACGGTCCTGTATGTACAGTAGCGAGCGTTTGCTTGATACAGTGGTTGATCGGGCGCCAGCGCAATGAACTCGATTCGTTTGAGAAAATCGATATCGTGTTTATGTTAGTAACCTCCTGAAGCAAGGATTTCTACCCTGAAATAATACAAAAGGCGTCTGCAAACGCGAGCTCTCGACGGTCTTTTCTTTATAACCGGTTTAATGTAGGCAATTAGATAATTTATCTAACTAAATTAATTACCGATCTCTATACTAAGTTTAATTATTTATAATTAATCAAGGGAAAAATTAATATTAAACTACTCTAATAGGTTTACGTAAAGATAGAATAATTTTACTATCTAAATATTTAAAACAAGCTCGCACCAGGTATTTACGATGGTTAGGTGGACTACTAATTTTATACAGGTTATGGAGGTATTCCTCTGCAATTCAAAGACACCGTGTATGGTTATTATGTTTGTCTGGAGATGTTATAAGTTTCGGGATTTCAGTAATGTCCAGAAGACTAGGCGACGGCCTGTCTTTACTTATATACTAAGAGAAAGGTCGTAGGTCTTTACAGCCCTGTAACAACCCTTCACCCTCAATTTGATGAGATACGGCGGGGTTGCGTTTTTAGGGTACTTTATGGTGGCGAGTGACGATGGGATCTACCCTGCGTGCTACTCTAGGTGTTAGTGTACTTTGTATCTGCGAGTTACCGGGTCACCCTGCGTTTTTATTAACTCCTGGAGCTCAGCCCGGAATTATTTACGGTCTGTAGTGTTTGAGTGTAAATTGTCAGAATGTATAACTTTACAACTTACGTGTCTATCAATAGCAGTACAGAATTGAACTTTAGGTTGCCCGATCGCGAAGGACCTTCGTAACAACAGGTCGGTGCTTACGCTAAGCAAACGGAGCGGCTGCGGCTACTGGTTTCTGGAACGGTCAACGGAACGGTGGCGGCTGCTGGATATCGGCTTAACGAATCTACGGAGATTCATTTCTTCTTTATTAGCGTCGCGAGTTTATAAAGGTGCATCTGTGGGCGGTTTCGCGGCTACCGTGCCCGTTATGCGATTGGTTAAAATCGTTCTGACGTGCGAAACTTACGGTTTCTTAGAATACACGTCAGCAGTGATGAATAAATTATTTGTTGTGCAATATCGCGTAAACTTATGAAATACACAAATAAAAGACAACTTAAGCTATCGAAATTGACAGTAATAATGACAAGTTTATTAGTCCCTTGAAGACAAAAAATATTATTTAAAAAATGATATAAAACTTATTAATAGGTGTGCGATTGTCAAAGGCACAACAGTTCTAAATGAAGTCGAGAACCCTTAACGATAATAACAGCATTGTACGCATTGGAGACATTTTACATAGATATAGTGGGTCCTTTAATCCAAAATAACGAAAACAATAAGTGCATATTAACTGTCCTATGTGAACTAACAAAATTTGTTGAAGCATGTATCCAAGTGTAAATGTAGAAGTTGAAGTAGAACCCAGAACTTTTGTAAATAGGACTCAAGTCAAATTTCGAACCATACGATAAATTTATTTTGTGCTGTAGAAGAAGATAAGCCACACAGAAAAGTGTAGTATAGTTTTTGACTGTGTTGAATAGAGTTAAGTTACAATTTTAAGTAATTGGTTTTGTGAATAATGAGCTACGTATACTTAACTCCATGTTAAGTAAATTTTAACCAAAATCTGCGGTAGTAGACGGAGTTAAGTTGAAATATCTTGTTTTATACATAAAATTATTGGCCGTATTCATAGCACAACGGAGCTATGTTAACTTATCTGGTTTAGAACATACTGTATTAGAATGTGTTTTATGACTCGGCGTGTTTTACATAAACTATGTAGTTTAAACTATTCGTGTAAATATCGTTTTAGTGGTTACTCAAGGACAAGAATTAGTAAATTTGTCACAAAATCTTACAGAAATTTATAATACTGATGGTAAGTAAAATACACACTTGTTTCGCAATATTAAGAATTTTCACTAGCTCAACAAGCTATTATGCCTCGTGAAAATTCTTCCATTCAAAACGGCAGTGCTGCAACTGGTTCAGAAGTTATACCTGCATAAAGCACCACAATAGAATGTAATAATGAAGGTACAGCATACACGTAAATACAGGGTGAGGAAAAAATATGTTTTCATAAAATGACGATGGTGTGTAAGCACTATAGATTTAGTGGATTACTTGTTCAATATCACTTACAGCGCGTGTCCTGTGTGACCATCAATTTAAATTTTCTCTAACGCTATATATAAAAAATGATTGATGGATCTAAATAATTTCCATAAAAATATATACCTATTTTTCGATCGTCGTCAATGGAAATATTTTGAAACCTCACCAATGACAACGTGTTTTAATAGTATATTAAAAAACAAAGTTTCATACTACCAGCCTTGATGGTCTTATGAAACACGTTTTTTATAATATTTTTTGTAACTTCTCCTTTTATGCCGTTTTTAAACAAAAATGTTTACTTTAGTTGATTTAGGGATTTTTGTGGCAGTTGATAAAGTTTTAATTTTAAAAGTGGAAATTGGACCTAGTCGCCATTTTTCTTCTTTTGCTTTATTCTGTCATGAAATACGAAAATGGAAGACAATCAAGATAATGTTGCATTTACGCACTCTGAAATACGTGAAGTTGCTAAAAATATAGTCATCAATTTGCTCACATCAAAGTTTTCCACCGGATGCATCCTGTTTTTGAGACATTTTGTAAGAGCGGCATGTATCACATAAGTGCGGCTCAAACTTTTCCAACATAAACATTTTCGTAAAACGTTCCGTGAATTAACGGCTATAACAACATCGGAGATGATGATCAAAATAGAAGCAAATTACAAAACGCCAATTACATACTTACTTCCAGCCCACAAAGTGAAAATTAAAAGAAATGAACTAATTTTAATAATAATTTTTTTAGCGTAATTATGCTTCCCCATTCTTAAAACGAAAATAGGTATCATTGTAAAAACAAAAACAATAATCTATATCAGATGGACGTTTAAAACTTCATGTCAGATAGACGTTAATGGACATATCGAGGCTAACTTAAAAAAAATAACCACCGAAAATACAATTTAACCGTTTTCAATCGCATTTAATTAATTTTTAGACTTAGTATGCTTTATATTAGGAAACCTTGTATAGAAAAGTTTACGCATTTTCTTATAAAATTAATCGTTATTCCATAATGAAAAATGCTTGGATCCTTACTTTGGATTTTTTTTTGCTGCTCAATTACGCGTCGTATAAAAAAATTGCGTAATACATAATTAATCGATATGATTAAGATCTATACGTCGATATTTTTGTATCTTTGAAACATACAACTGTTTCAGAGATAATAGATAAAAATGAATAGAACTGCTCCTAATCAACCCTTCGTATCCGCTGCTGAATTCCTTCCAAAATCTAATCAGCTTCAGGAGAAATGAAACTAGGCTTAAATACGAAATTTGAAGTACGTCCGTATTGTCGTTCTGGAGTTATCGTAGATATATATTCACACACCCAAACACACACACACACAAACACTACGACACCACACGAACGCACGAATCACGTACGCACACGCCGCACGCACGACGCACGCAACACGTCACACGCACACGCCACACACACACACACACACCACACACGCACACACGACACACGCACACACGCACACACACGCACACGCACGCACGCACGCACGCATGACACACGCACGCACCACGCCACTGACACACGCACACACACACACACACGCACACACGCACACACGCACACACGCACACACGCACACACGCACACACGCACACACGCATGCACGCACACACGCACACACGCACATAAGAACACACGCACACACGCGCACACACACACACACACACAAACACGCACGCACGCACACATGATGGACGATTTAAACTTTTCCAAACGTTTTAAAATGAGCTAAGTCGATTTAGTGGTAGTGAAAAAGAGTCTACACCTACATACCTAAATGTAGGTTGGAGGGTAAAAATTTTGCAAAAGGTTCCATTGGGTTGCTCAGATGTACACTACGCCCTCACTTTGTAGACATTGTATAAAGTACTAGGTATGTCGGGTAATTCATTAACCAGTCTACTGATTGTCCAGGTGAACTAGTGATACTTTGAGCCTACCAGAGAACATTCAACGTGAATTTTCAGAAATGGTTAGTTCAGATGATAGCGATGTGGACCCGCAGTATAATCCTGTTGAAGACGAATTTGATAATAATAATACACTTTCTAAAATAGAGACGATAAAAATTAGGGAAGAGGGAAAAATTAGAAAAAAATCGTGCAAAATAGTACCTTACAGGAAAAAATACAATTACTGAGGAAAGAATATGACAGAACTAAGGCATTGAAGAAATAGTTGCAAAGAAAAATACCACGATAACGTTCATCTGAACTAGTTCATGAAACTTTGGGAAATTGGAGATTACCGTAGAAGTCCTCAATATGTACGAGTAAGTCACCTAATTGAAATAAGAGACAAAAAACCAGTAGTGTTCGTACTATTTATAGTAGCAAGTATCGCCAGCGTAGAAGATATGGAGCAGCAGTTTATTATTTTAGAATAAATGGTGCCCTGACCCTCACACATAAAGGGTATTTTAATAGAGCGTTTGATATAAGCAACAAATTTATATTGAAATTATAATGACAAAAAGGCGAAATAATACATCTGGGATCATAGCTTTAAACAAAGAGGCAGGTACGTTAACAGAAGTGAAATTTCTGAGGAGGACATTGCTAAGCAACGTATTCTGTCTGTCGCATCTTACAAGATCCATTACACGAGAAAGGGAACATCTACCAGCTAAATATACCTTGGCTAGTTTGTACCAATCGTACAAGGATTAAAATCCAGAGAATATACATCGTAATATATTGGTATAGAATATCAAGGCTAGATTTTTCAAAAAATCGTTGACCATGTGTTCAATTAAGATTTTGCAAAAAATTTTTGTTTAAAGATTTGCTAAAAATTTTTTATTGCATTTTTGGATTACCCTTACAATTCTAAACATTTGTCATGTAGCATGTGCTATACCTAAGTCCAAGCGTTTTGGAGTTGTTCGCATTCAAAATTTAAAAATTGAAAAAAGATCATGAAGAAAACGAAAAATAAAATAATTTTTATAACGTTTTATTATATCGAAAACAAAGATTCGTAAACTTAAAAATAATTTTATTTGAGCATGATGATTTAAAACAACGCATCCGTCAAGAAATACGTCGAATAACGCCCAAAATGGTTCGAAATGTGCAGCATGAATTTGTAGATCGATTAGGCTATTGTCAGTTGACTAACGGAGGACATTTCGAACATTTGCTGAAGTAAAATTTTTTTAAGTTTACGAATCTTTGTTTTCGATATAATAAAACGTTATAAAAATTATTTTATTTTTCGTTTTCTTCATGATCTTTTTTCAATTTTTAAGTTTTGAATGCGAATAACTCCAAAACGCTTGGACTTAGGTATAGCACATGCTACACGACAAATGTTTAGAATTGTAAGGATAATCCAAAAATGCAATAAAAAAATTGGATTGCAATTTGAAAAAAAAAAATTTTTTAGCAAATCTTTTGAGACACCCTGTATAAAATTTTTTTCGCAAAATATGCCCTGAAAAATATAAAATCGACGGGTCCAAGCGATTTAAAACTTACTATTTATTACGACCACCTATATAATGAAATATAATAAAGCTAGTGAAGGTTATACCCCAAAAAAACACACAGACAGAAATCTAACAAATAATTGAGTCTCAAAATAAAACAATAAGTTTTGATCTGTAACCATGCTTATTAACCCCAGGCTTACAAAGTGGTGAAGTATTCCACAAAACAAAATGATATTGTTTTTTTTTAAATTGTAGTTAATCACATCAGCCTGTATCGGATTAATGCGGGGAACATATTAAAAATAGCCATATGTCAGTGGCTTGTTTTGTAGCTTTGCCTAATTCTGAGAGCTTGGAAGTAATCGATTAGGCTTAACTTATTTGTCCCGTGGGTAAAGAAAACAATTGATAGCTACAGAAATGGTAAAAACCGACTTTTTTGAATTTGCTTACTTATTTAGATCTTCAATAACCAATAGAAAATTGGATAATTTTGGAAATAAATTGAATTCGAGAGAAATCCGCTGACTTAGTTACGAAAAAATAAAAAAATATTATTGTAACATCCATGGATTAGAATGAAATGTTCAAAGTAGTCACCATCGAAAAGCGAGGAAAAGGTAATGACATCTTAACCGGTATTATACAAGATCGGTACCAATTACTGTGGAAAAAAGTTATTATTAAGAAAACTACTTTGATTATTATTTTTGAGCCTGCGTGAAACGAGTTTTGAAGATTCGATAATAGTAAAAAGAAGGGATGCCAATCAAAAGTCATTTTTTTTTACTTTTTTTCAAAACTGACATTAAATACGTCTGCTATAACTATTTCATGCACTGTTTCAATAATATCATCCCATAACAAAGTTCCTGCCTTTTTATAGACGCCTGAAATATACAATTTCTCAAATTAAATTATCTTAAATTGCTAGTTTTTGACTTCTCACCGTTTTCACGCACAGTAATAACTATGTTTTCTGAAAACGGTGTAAAAATAAGTTTAATGAAAAGGTGTTTTTAAAAATTTGAAGTAGAACGATTTCATACGATCTACATATATGAAGTTACATAGGACAAATCTCACAACGTACGATAAAAATAAAAAACAAACTGGTAACTGTACACAATAACTGGTTTAAAAAAAATTTAACGAGTAAAAACCGTGAAAACAAAATTAATGTACAAAAAAGAAATTAGTAAATAAGAAGGACTCGGGTTTAAAAATTAGTGAAAAGAACAGTGTTCAATGAAGTTGATGGGAAGGTGTAGTGTAATGGTAATGCTAATTAACTTAAGTTAAGAATCTTGTGAACCTAACTGGCATCAGTAATTATTAGCATAAAGCAGTTTTATTTAACCTATCAACGCTCATTGGGAACTGAAGTTGTACAATTTAAATGGAAACAGCTGCTTCATAGTTGAGGTTATGTAAAAATCACAAACTGCTTGTTACTTGCACAGTAAATCTTGAGTGTTTGTCCGTTTAGCAGCGTTTTTTTTATTATAGGTGAGAATTATACCTAAGTGAAAGTTAGTGTATTTGGACGCTACATACATCGTCATATAAATTGTAAGTGTGTTTATAAGACAAGAAAAATTTGAAATTTTTTTCTCAATTATTGATCTCAAGGGACAAAGTAAACTATCTAATGTGTTTTAGCAAGGTTATTTTTTACTTTTTTTGTTCTACTTAAGCCTAAATGTTGATGGTATCTCACGTTGCCAGTGAGCACTGCGTTAAACGTTTGTAGGTAAGTACGATGAACTGAACGATAATTTGTATACTGTCGATAAGAGTTTTAGTTTATGCGAAGAACAATATGGAATGCTGTGTTAGTAGAATGTCATCTATTGGAATTATTCCACCTTATGGACCACCTGAAGCCGAAATTGATGAAGATTCTAACCTCTCAGATGACTAAACTGAAGGGAATGTAACTCAACTTCCTGTCAGAATTTTGAGGTCCTCAGTGGTAAATTTGGAGGATCAACCAAGAAAGCGACCTAAAACAGCAACCAAATACAGCTACAGTTAAACCATCTGTGTCCTTCTGGTCCAAAACAAATACAAACACTTTTTCATTGTCACCCAAATCTCCTCAGTATGAACTCAGTCTTCGCCAGTTTTTGAAAAATACTCTTTGGTCCCCACTAGATTATTTTAAATATTCTTTCTCAGATAAATTGATTCAGCACATTGTTCCTCAAATAAACTTATATGCGGTTTAAGAGGGAAATTGCAATCTAAAGCTTGAAAGAAAGAATGTCGTGATCGTTATTAAGTTATTGTCAGCAATATCATAGTAAACGAATGTACTGGCAATGCGAACCAGATTGTAAAGTTGTTATAGTTGCTGAAGCAACACGTCGGCCTTGATTAGAGGATATTCAATGATAAATCCGAATGATAAATACTATAAAGTTTGTCCCCTTTTTGATTTTTAAATGATTCTTTGAAACTAGTACCGCCATAAGACTTAGTTAGTGTTGATGACAGTATTTTCCCATATTACGCTAGACATCCTACAAAACAATTTATTACAGGTAATACCATTCGGTTTGGGTTCAAACCATGGACAATGGCTAACCTAAATGGATACATACTGCATGCCGAACCTTACTGTGGAGCCAATACAAATTTACCCCAGGGAATTAAATTATACTTTGATAATTTATATATGTCTATTAGCAGAAAAGAGGAAATTAGTAAAAAAGGTTTAGGTGACAATGGAACTCTTAAGGAGAACCGCATTGGAAAACAAATGAATTTACCAGCGAATAATTCTTTTAAAGAAACAGAAAGAAGTACAGCATCCACAGTCTCTAATGGCAGCTTGCCACAAGATGGAACGATAACGCGTCTTTGCGGTTTTTTCAAACTGCGATAAAGAAGACCCAATGAAATATGTCCAAAGACCTAATAGGGCAGAAAAGAAGAATCTGCCCAATTCCATAGTTCAGTACAATGCCAAAAAGGGAGGTCTTGACTTAAATGATCGGTGCTGGACGTTATTTGCCTAGGTTGTTGATATGTTCTTGATACAATGATGGTTGCTATATAGACTCTTAGGGCACGAAATAAAAAACCCAATCAAGATACAGACGCTGCAAGATATGTAGCAAACGTACCATTTACTTATGCGGAAGTGTAATGTTCCGCTTCATCCTAATTGCTTCCAAAGTTTTCGTTCTTAGTCTTACACAAAATAAATACTTTCTTAGAATACTTGTTTTCTTCTCCGTAACTAACAGCTCAGTGGCAACTATACTTGCCGACCAAGTTCCCCTTGTTGCTTTTAAACTGTTATCTTTTCTATATTTTTCTAAGAATACTGACTACAGCAGCAGTCAATACTTGCTAAAAAAATTGTTCTGGCCACTAATGGGTTAATTAAAAAATGTGATGTAACCCTTTCGCTACCAGTGGGACACATACGTCCCAGATAATTCATAAAATTCCAGTGGTATTAATTTGTACAGTAAACGCACAGTGTTCACGTATTATGGTAGTTTTGGACCACAGTTTTAAATTCCAGACGAAAAATTTTACATTTGGCAACATTGACGGGTCTGTTTAGGGTTTGCATGCATAACAAGTGCACACGTTAAAGAGCGCGCTGTGTATTTTCTTCGTTATCTTTTTTTACATATATTTTTGATATATATATATATATATATATATATATATATATATATATATATATATATATATATATATATATATATATATATATATATATATATCGTCTGCGAGTATTTTGTTTTGTTCTTTTATAATTAGTAAACTTGATAAAGAAATAAGTTCATTTATATCTGCAATTTCTTGTCGATTTTTTGTAGTGGGACTACCTGTCCTTGTGGTTGTTTTCAATTGCTGGATAACTTACACCTTACATTTTTAGGTGATATGGCAAGAAAGCGGTTAACCTCAATAAAACTAGAGCACTTGGATGAGAATTCGTCAGATATCGAATCGTTGGATCAGTTTCAGAATGAAGGTGGAAGAGATCCTTACCTTTCAAGTGATAATTCTAAAGACGAAACTTATGCACCACATTTTGTGTTTGATGTTGTCTATAATGCTGATACTTCTGAATTGGAGGACGATATTGAAAGTACGTCGGATTCATCTGAAGAAAAAGAAAGTAATTTTGAGGAATCAGGTAATAATGTAGCAGAAAGTAAAAATAAAAGCGAGAAAAAAACGAGATAAAATGCCTTGGTATGAGGTACCAAAAGACTTTCAACCCAGATTATCTATGTCACCAATCAAACAGTGTACAATTGATTCGTCTATAAAATCAGTTTTTCCTAGAAGCTTGTTGCAGTTTATGGTTGAATGTACAAATGAACGTATAAAAATTTATAATGAAAGAAAGAGAAAAAATGTACCTCTCACTGATGAAGGTGAACTTGTGATAGTTGTCGGATGTTGTTTGATTATGTCTAATAATAGAGTTCCACAAGTTGCTCATTATTGGTCACATAATCCATAAGTTCTAAAGATTTTTATCAGTCAAGCAATTTCCAGAAATCGTTTTACATTTCTGGCATCAAAATTATATTTTAATTACCCTGTAAGCCTGAGAATGCAAGTAAAGTATATTACACTGAAAATCTATTAGAAGTTCTAAAGGAAACGTTTCAAACATTGAGATCTGACAGTTCGCGACAAGCATTGACGAAAATATGGTCAAATTCAAGGGACGGTCGTCTCTGAAGCAATTCCTTCCAATAAAACCAGTAAAGAGAGGAACTAAATTCTGGGCAAGGTGTAATTCATAAACAGGCTAGATATATGACCTAAATATCTATCATGGAAAAGAAGTAGGTGCTTTGAAAGAAGAAAGTACACTTGGTGAACGGATAGTTTTTAAATTTTGTGAAACTATAAGAGATAGGTCGGCTGTTGCTTTTTCATTTAATAGATTTTTTACGTTCATCTTTCTTTTAGATACAATCTAATTTCCAGCTGTTGGAACTATCATGCTGAACAGAAAGGATGCCCGGAAACAATTTGCAAAAGTAAATAAATGAACAAATGAGAGTCTATGTTTTTAACTATTGGCGCTATGACACTCGCTGTAAGATGGTGCGACACCAAGGATGTTATTGTTGCAAGTAACTACCACAAAAATGAGGAAACCACCGTGAAAAGAAAGAGTAAGGTGAAAAATTCGATGTTCCATGTCCAACTTCAATTGCATTCTATAATGGAATTATGGGCGGAGCCGATCTATCAGATCAGATGGCAGGAGTGTATGAAATTGACCGACGGTCTGATAAATGGTGGAAGAACGTGTTTTATCGTCTTTTGTTTATTGATGTGGTAAATGGATGGATCATAGAGAATGACATTTGTAGTGAAAACCAAAAGAGGAAACCACTTTTAAAATTTCTGTTCGCAGTAGCTGAAGATCTTATTAAAATTGGATGAAGAAATTCCAATCTGCCTACAAAAAAAAAATGCTTAGGCAGACCGAGCACTAACGCAAAGAAATTGCGGAATATAGGGGACCACATGCCTGTTGAAAGGGGTGCGCAAATCAGAAAAGGAGACATGTACAAAAACAATTTGTGAATCTTGCCAAATTCCACATTGTAAAACTTGTTTTACACCATACCACAAATAAATTATGTCCAATTTTTTATACAGATGTTTGAGATTTTTTATGTTCTTAGGTTATAGCCGTTTATATTCAATAAAGATTCTTTAGTTCTCAAAACCCACTGGGTCACATATATCCCATAGGACGTATAGGTCCCACTAAATGTTTTCAGCGGGGGCGGTCCAAGTGAACCAAGATAGCCAATGGGACACCAGTGTCTCACTTTATTTTTTCAAAAAAAATTAACATTAAAGTGATCAACATGTAGAAAACATCCCCAATAATAACATACAATTGAAATTTATCAAATATATATCATACCTTTAAAGAAAAAAAACTGTATTGAAAGGGTTAAGCTGCCAAACGTTTAAAACAAAAATCCAATCCTAATATATAATAATTGCAAACAATGTTCAACCCTTGGGACAATTACATGACAATGGAATGGATCATACTACATAACGAATAAGCTTATTATATAACGATTGAGGCTAATGGCCATCCTGCTACCAACGTAGATTATCACAGAAGTCCTTGCACTGTAATTATCTATATCTACTTAATACGAATTTAAAATAAGGATTCCTAAAGCCCCAACTACGACTTTTAATAATGCTAAATGGTAACGATTCTTAACATTTATTTTTACTTAATGTACCAATTCTTAAACTTACTAATTTAACATAATAAAAAAGACAAATATAGTCACTACTAATGTTATTATTTAACTTGAAAAACGATAAAACATTATCCTAAAAATTGTTGTAGGTATAAAATTCCTCATAATACGCTAAGAGGTCCTTATAGGAATTAATACAAAAAAAAAATTCAATACGTGCTGACTAATTTGACGTATGAAATCTAAATGAAGATTTCTCAACGAGATAAGGAGTATGAGTAAATTTGCATTAAATCATATCAAATGTAATACATTCTTCAATGCAATAATTGTTGACACCTAAATGAAGCGGAATTGTATAGTTTTGCAATTCTAAAATTAAACGTTTTATAATATTAAGCTTAAGCATGTCTTAAAATGTTTTATACACTAGTGCATTGTCATTATAATGAACGTTAATTTTACAAAGCTCTGCGTTGTAAATGGAAGCATTAAAACTAATCCATTCTGAATTTGAGACAACTAAATTCCTTGATGTGATAGCTATAGTATAAATATATTCGTATAGATACAATAAAGAAATTCTTTTCGCTATTTTTCATTTTTCCTTTATTGGTATAAATTCATTTTGTAGAGAGGAACCGAGACAGATTCGTTTTCTATTTTAAGTGATTACATAGTCAGCACTTTCTGTTCAACTTTGTGTAGGTAGTCAAGCAATGTGTACAAAAATTACTAATGAGCTTTGAGCATGTAATACAATTTCATAAAAAAATAGGACATTGCATATGTCTTTTACAATGAACGTCTAAGTAATGCCTGTCATACTATTGGAAATTTTATCTGTGGTTTTATATTCGAAAGTTATATAATATCCCGACAAGGATTTTTCGTCTCAGTTTTTAATCCGGAAATTAATAAATCAAAAAGAAGTAAAATATTACTTTTAAAGACATTTTATAAAATTTATATTATGCTACGAAAATATAACTTTGTATTCTGCTTAATATGCCATTAATTTATTAAAAGACGTTTAAAATTGATTATACCCTGAAAAAAAATCATTGTTTAATTTACGCTTATGAGGTTTTATATTTATAATCCATCCATATTACTAATAATGCAGTTTGAAGTAGCTTAAAGAGTTTATTAAAAATGTAGCATGGAAGTTAATTAATATTGTGAACAAAGCAGATTACCGTGTATTGTTAAGTTTCTATAAACCTTAACTGACTATTTAAGTTACTCAAGGTGTACGCTTTGTTCCAATGTTTTTCAAATACAATAGGATGCTTATTAAAAATATTTTTTGTATGTATTTGTTTGGTTATTCAGCGGTTAAACACAAAAGGCACTTATTGTTGTAAATGACCGTAATCGGTATATTTTTCAGCCGATAATGTAATTATCTCCATGAAACTCAATCCTCCTTTGTATAACTATTGTTGCATTCAGGTTTAGTATAAAAATAAATCAGAAGCATTTTTTAAAGGAGAAAAAATGTAAAAGAAAAACATCAATGAAAGGATATGCACGCTAGCTACTCTCGCATATTTCTAAATAAAATGTTGGACAGTGGTATCAAAATTATAATTTAAAAGAAAGTTTTATTTTAACCCTCCTATTGTGTTAACATTTTAGTTTCACTTATTGTGTTCGGGTCATTATGACCCGGGTGCCTATAGTTGTCGCTTTATTGTCGTTAAATTGATATAACAGTAAATAATAATAAGAAATAAGATGTAGTACTTATTATTTATTACGTTTTATTACATTATTTTATTTTTATTACATATTAGTATAAATGTTATATAAAGAACATCTGAAAAACGTAGTAGTTAGGTATATACATTTATTTGTTACATTAACAATATACATGAGCCTTACATAGGTATTTTGAGCAATTACAACATACCATATTAGTAGACATCGAAATATATGCAGCCGATTTATAACAAAATATGCGCATATATATGCACTCTATTTTGTAGAAATATGCAACATATATGCAAACATATTAGATATATGCTATTTGCATAAGCTCTCTCAGTATCTGTATGAAATATACAGAAACGTTTTAATTAGTAAGTAAATGATTATAAAACAGTAACACAACAAAAAAAAAAGAATTTGCGTAAATCATACTGTAATTTACATATTTACACAATATATTTTTATTAAAATAAGTTCTTATTAAGAAAAAGTCTTACGGTTGTAGTACAGGCGCGACAAAAGATTTTATCGCCACCAAAAACTGATTCAGTACGGTTTAATCCAGACTGCTACCTTTCCTGAAGCCATTATGATGCCACACAGAACACACAATAATCAAAAATAATTAACAACCAACTCGTCTGCAACTGTGGGTTCTAGTGACCCAAATATTAAGAATTTTTCTGTAAATCAGAAAGAATACCACCAATTCAACTGTTTTTAACAACTTTTACCTGTTTTGGTGCTGTTGTAATCATTACCGAGAAGAATGTGCCTAAGCAAAATTGAATTTCGCTACGGAAATCCTTCACAGAGTATGTTTATGAGTGATTTATTACTTCGGATACAACTTTACTAGGAAGGTTTTAAAATATTAGCGTAATCCGCCGACCAAGTGTCATGTAACCTTCGGCCTTGCACTTACTTTTATGCATTTTGGAAATCCAAAATAACTGCCTTAAGATTCATAGTTAAAAAATAGTTACAGGTAGATTTATGTAATAATATGCACAAAATTCCGATAAAATGCAACATTTGCTCAAATATGCAAAATATGCATTAATTAATTAGCGCCTATTAACGGTAAAAGTTTCAATTCGCGCAATTTTTAAACGTATCCTAAACTATGCGTAAACTAGAAAATATGCAGTTTGCATATATTCCGATGTCTATATATTAGTTTTACTATCATTTGAAGAGGGACAAAAATTACATCCTTTACGCTTGGCATTACTGGTTGAAGAACGTAACTTTCAGCTGCATGAATACTTCGAGGAAGACGTTTTCTTTCTTGCAATAATGGAGTAATCAAGAAATTACCCAGTTCTTCAAGAAATAGTAGCAGTTTTGTAAGCTTTCCATCAGTTACTTCGCACCACAGAATAAACGTGCTGTAAGCTGAAACGTCCATGGTATTGTAAAAGATAGTCATTGGCCATCTTTTAGTTTGCGATCTGCATGTGTGTTATTAACTTGAGTAACGTGTCTACGCTCACTCCGTTATCGTGGTGCATGGTGCTCAAGAACGTAACATTTTTATTCCGTTTCGGAATATAGGAAACTATCGACGTGTCCTTGTTAAAGTAAAATTTTGAAGAAATAACTTCTTTCCTGTTACAGACCAATGCGGCTGGCAAATTAAGATATATTTTTGCATGGCTATTGCTCTTTTCAATAGCATCTGCCCCAGATCGTACGAGGTAAACAATTATCACACGTTACTTTGTGACCTTTTAGACCTTAAGGAAGATCTAGCACAATTCTTTTACCTTGACCTCTCTCTGGAGGTTCACCTTCTTCTTTTCCGAGCTAAACTTGCATGTTACAAGCATAAGCAGTTACAAAATCGCATAAACTCAAAATCTTGACTCCGTATTTAGCAGGTTGATTCGCTATGTACTGTCTAAAAGGACAAAGGCTTTTAAAAAGTACCAGTTGCTCATCTACTGTTACATTTTCGTGAACATTATAAAGCTTAGGTAGAATTGCAATCCGTTCATCCCATAATTCCCGTATGGAAGCTAATTTATCAGTTTGGCATCGTTGTGTTCGAGTTTTTTTAGCGTCAAAGCGAATTATTCGTGCAATTGCATGAAATCGTGGTAGGGAATCGTTGCTCTACATATTGTACGACCTACATTTCCATCCCTCAGACTGGCTGTTGCCTCTCTATGAGATTTATACACTCCAGCTAGAACCAGTAGGTCAAAATATGCTTCTAGTTCAACTAATGTTAGTTCTTGGAACGTGTCGCCACAAAGTCTTGTGACTTCTAAATGTGACATTTTCAAAATTAGGTTTACAATCTTGGGTGTGAAATATAAGAAGTACGCGGATGTTATATCAATTATACCCGCCTTAGCATACCTTGTTGGCCCATGAATCAACGAAATAATATTTGCTGCTGATAATCTTACCGATTTATATGTCTTTTCCATACCATATTGGCATCTTTTGAAGTTATGTGATTATCCGTATCAGGTTCATATGAAATCGTAGCTTCCGCTTAATCATCCGATTCGCTATTATATACCTCGGTTGCGGACAATGGTCTTCTTCTTCAGAAGCATTAGAATGACTATCAGAAACACGCAAGAGTTTCTCAAGTTCACTACCTGTAAGCACTCTCTCACTACACATTTTCAATAATAAATTTCAATTGTTAGGTATTTCTTACTAGAGTATAGCATCAAGTTTAATATTAACTACGAAACTAACACACAGGTGCTCATTGGCTGCATTTATACACGATGCCACAGACAAGTTTTAACAGGAATAAACTTGTTTAGCGGTACGCAATTAACACATGCTATATACACACTATTGCGCAATAATGTGGCAATATTATTTAAGCTATTCATACTTCTGAAAATAAAACAAAACAAATAAAATACATTCGTCTGTGATATTAATCTGCTTCTCGTTCTTTTAACTTGAACCACACAAATCACAAAACACAGTGAGTGTAACAAATGCATTTAAAAAATAATTATAATATAGGTACACCTTTATTAGGGTAATGAAATAGAAGTCATGCAGTGACAACGATATACTTAAATCAATTAACGAATTATGCACATTATAAGAACGCGAATGGGTCATATTGACTCGAACATAAAACACAAAATACAAAACACAAAACACAAAACGAAACACAAAACACAAAACACAAAACACAAAACAAACAAACATAAACAAAACGCAAACGCAACGACAAGAAACGCGAAACGAAAGACGCAAACGCAAACGCAAGAGCAAACGCAAACTCAAACGCAAAACGCAAAGCACGCAAAACGCAAAACGCACAGAACGCAAAGCAAAACGCAAACAAAAACGCAAAACAGCAAAACACAAAACACAAAACACAAAACACAAAACACAAAACACAAAACACAAAACACAAAACACAAAACACAAAACACAAAACACAAAACACAAAACACAAAACACAAAACACAAAACACAAAACGAAACACGAAACACAAAACAAAAACAAAAAACCAAATTCAAAACAGAAAACACAAAATTTATCTGCATATATTACGCCTTGTACCAATCTTTTAGCTTATTACAGCATTCCAACGTATTTTAGCTATACTCACCTTTTAAATCTTTTCAACCCGTTTTGTTAATAGGTAGTTAATTTTCCTTGAGTAACATAGTAAATACTATTGTGGTTTGCAAAAATGTTCTTGAGTCATTAACCACAAGCAGACATTCCCTCTATGCATATATACGGTATACCCCGACGAACTCGGTATAATAACTGTATTAAACAGGATTCTGTATGCGGTATATTAAATTTAATAATTAAAATCAAAGCTTCGTATTCAATTATTCATAGATTAAAAATATAGAACAAATCGTAAGCAAATACTGTAACAGTTAAATAACTGATTTCGCAAGATATCAGTATAACAATAAACGCAAAGTAGCATTCTTTAAATAATGAAGTGTGTAGATAATGTGAAAAGTAGAATAGAGAATGCTATTATTATCTTTGTGCTCGTAATCATCATCAGTTTAATCTGTCTGAATTTAGAAAAATGCATGAGATTGTTTATGGTATTTCGAGAAGGAAATATTGACCTGCGATGAAGGTTGTTTATAGTCCTTCGAACAACAAACAGTTGCCATCGATCCAGATTGCTACTTGTCCTTCGAGCCTTTAAGGTAAGAAACACAGGATAGTATTCAGTAAAACTAGTCCTAGAGAATTTACGTATCTCTAGCACAAGACCAACATCTAACAAAATCCAGTGTCTACACAGACGCACCAAAAAAAAAAGTACTGAACGTGCAGAACGAGATAACGAGATGGAAGAAGTAAACTCACTCACTCAGCAACAACATAAAATTGACCAGCAATCTGAAAAAGGATGCAGCCTCAACAAAAACAACAAGGTATGTTATAACCCCTAAACCCAGTATGAAAACTGGACGTTATTTTGAGACTTATTCGGAAAGACAGTTCATGGTAATAAGACTATCAGATTCACAGAAGATGCATCACCTTGAAACCTACTTGGGGAAAGAAGCTGTAAGGTTAATATAATATCTACAGATATCTCCATGACATCGTACAATGGTATGAGTCTATAACGAACGTGGTGAGAGATACAATACCGTAGAGGCCAATAATATTAAAAACTCTCTATAGGAAATGGGACAGGTTGTTACAACAGTTTTTGAAAGGATCCACCGAAATCCCAGTTTTGCAAGATGTAATTGAGTTCTTGAAGATGACGTTCGATCTAGACATAGAAACCTGCAACATCATTGTGTCAGATCCAACAATAAGAACTCCAGCTCCAACAGATTTACTAGGTCGGCAAACCGAGTTTGGATGGGCACTATTCGAACATATAGAGGAAAACGCAAATATAAAACTTCAAGAAATAACCGGAACGGTACCCATAATAGATTGCAAAACCTGTCAGAAATGTAGACATATGTGTAACTATCTCGACAGTATTCAAAACATTAAAGAACCATGCAGCAACTTGTAAGCGAAAGCACAGTCTACAAAATGCAAGGAATTTTGTGCAACATGCAGAAGAACAAGAAACTCAGTTACAAGGGTTACAAGATAGTATAAACGTCATCCATGCACCAGAAGAAATTCAATTAGAAGATGGGAAAGAAGTATTTAAACAACTAAAGTGTAAGCATTATAAAAAAAATGCGAAAACTATGGTGGTATAGAATGTGGAAAAAGAGAAGCTAGAAGAAGATGAAGTTAGGAAAAGTGGAAGATATTAAAGAGAATATGAAGCTAATATTTTTTCTCGTTATAGAGTCCACTCTCCACCCGCTTAATTTAAATCGAACCCTCTATTTTTAATAGATTGTAGAGAGACAAATTTATCATGCAACATGTCATATGCTTGACTTCAACGGTTTTCAAGTTATTTAAAATTTTCGGTAAATTATGACATTCGCAGACCTTACATCAAATTTCGTAATTAAGGATTAATTCTTTTTAATTGAAATTAGGAGAAACCGGAGTGAAATCCATGCGAAGTAAATTTTGGTCGTTTTTCATACAGGATTCTCAAACAAATGTTTCCAATATCGGTATCAAAAGTCGCAAAAAGTTAATTTTGTTTATATGAAAATGGAAATGTCCCATTTTTGCTCAGCGTTATGAAAGAGGGACACTTTTCGTGGTGCCGTATGAGACCAAAGTGGTCTCACAGTACCTTGGGACTGTACGGCCTCACGAAACCACAATGCGCTCACAGAACTGATCTATAATTTTTTCCGCGTAGTACCAGTATGGATTTAGAGACTACATTTAAATGGATGGGTTCTAAAAGTTGATGGCCTATGGATCCCGAAAATTGTTTCGGTCGATGTCTATTGAATCTGACGTGGCACCAGGGGATAATTTGGTCAGCAATTATGATTTTTACAACTTTATTTTGTCTACATGGCCGAGAGCCATTTTCATTGGGACACCTGGTACATAAAAAAATGCTATATTTCCGTTTAAATAATTTTGATTTTAATTTAGATAAAAATTGTAAATATTTACTTTCGGTTGTGCATACCTGGACATATTCGTTAAATAAATAAGGATTCAAGAAAATAAATCATTATTGATTATCTATATATATATATATATATATATATATATATATATATAATATATATAATATGTATATATATATATATATATATATGAATATATATAATATATATATATATATATATATATATTATATATATATATATATATATATATATATATATATATATATATATATATATATATATGTGTGCGTGTGGCTGTCGTGTGCGTGTGCGTGTGCGTGTGTGCGTGTGCGTGTGCGTGTGCGTGTGCGTGCTGTGCGTGTGGTGCGCGTGTGCGTGCGTCGTGCGTGCTGTGCGTGTCGTGCGTGCGTGCGTGTGTGTGTGTGTGTGCGTGTGTGCGTGTTGTTGTGCTAGTTCAGTAGTAATGCGTGCGTCGTGCTGTGTTTGTGTTTTCTATTTAAAGTTTCATAAGTATTAATGTTTACATAAGACATATTTTCTAGGAAAGCTTGTCTATTTTGACAATAAATTCTTGACAAAGGGAAAAAAGGATGTTCCCGAAACGTTTCTTAGAAGATATGTCTTATTTAAAGCATTTCAATATACATTCTCATTACTTTTCAATAGTAACGCAAAGTATTGTATACAACAGTACTTAAAGATGAATTTAAATTATAATCTGTGCTATACCAACCCTAATTGCATCATGAAAGAAAGCTTATTTTGCAATTCTGTAGGTTCCATTGCATTCCTAGTATTTTAAAGGCTTATATACTTCATTAAAATTTGATATTGTTGACTAAATGCTTTAAACATGTGGGTGCGTCCACGCCATATGTTATTAAATACTGAAGTCACCGAATTTTTCCAAAAGAAAATCAAGAAATTTCTTCCATAATATCAATTAAGATCATATTTTTACTCAATGTTAAATTGAGGCAGTAAGTAAACGTTCTACGAGCGGACATTTTTCCGAAAAATTCTGGAATTCTTATTGTTATTTGGCCATCAACTCTTTGTAAAAATTTCCACTATAACATTAATCCAGCTTTTATGAAAGAAAATTCGTGTAATAAAGTAGTCTACATTCATAAATGACCGAATCTATTACATTAAATCGCAGGTCTAGAGTTTCACCTTTTAATCTGCAAAAGCACCCAGTGCAGTGCCTATAATTTTTATTTTACAATAAAAAAATTCTTTATATAATCAAATACGTTTATTATATGTTTAAACAATTTTCCATGCGTAAATAATCTTTAAAAGCTTAATACAATTACATCCACGATTAGTACGAAAAGTGTTTCTAAATATCTTCATCCATTATGACCAGGGATATCTTTAGCTTTAAGGAAAATTTTAAAAGCATATTCAACAATATTTAAGGAAAATTTTAAAAGCATATTCAACAATATTTAGATTATATTTAAAACTATTTTCTGTAACAAGTGCAATCCGTCTACACAACGTCGTTATTATAGATTTGTATTGTGTTGCACGTCTTGCCGAGTAGAGGTGTTTTATATCGCTATGGCGTTAATTTGATTTACAAATCGCATAATGTTGAAAATTAGTGACCTGAAAGTGATTGAGCTAAAAACCATTCTTTCGAAGCATAAATTAGCTAGAATGGGCAATAAAAACGAATTAGTTCTTTCAATTACTGAACTGTTAATCAACAATTGCATTACTAAAGATGGAAAGCTGTATCATGAGGATAGTAACCAAATGGTTACACATAAAGACGAGACAGTAGCTAAACTTCGTACACCTAAAAGAAGAAAAACCTAGTGGGCAAGAACATATCAGTTTAAAATTGAAAAATTACACGAAAGGATTAAGTAGTTAAAAGACTTATAAAGTAGATTTACTAAAATTCAAACACTGAAACGGGAAACAACTACTGTTGGAAACACAAATACCCTTACAGTAAAGAACAAGCGACGTGATAGAAATTTAAACAAAAGCATGTCGATAATAAAATCTAAATGTCAAGAATCTGAGGTCAAAAATAACGATCTGCTTGTGTTTTGTATTGGAACGCATATCTGTTCAAAATCCACATCTCAACATAAAGATAGAGTATTAATTTCTTTCTATAGCAATTGTAAAAGTGTGCTTTGAACAACCCAAACCAATAGATGAAAGTTTCACTTTAACCGCAAGGATAGATAAAGTTAAACTTTAACAGCAAAGGTAGATAAAGTATTTTAATTTTTTTAATTTTTATTTATATAAATATACAACTTATTTTTCATTTTTATTTGCATTAATAATAACTTCAATATTGCAAGTTCCATTTCCAGAAATATCATTTTGTTTTATTCAGGTCAACTCTAGCAACCCATACTACTGAGATTTTAAAACGTGACTAACTCAATTAATATTTCTTTAATTTTTCGTTAAAAGTGTGCTATAGAAAAAAATAGAATGTTATACACGACGATAAAATACAACTATCGACTCGTGAAAATTAATTCATTCGTTCCTTCGTCGCTCATGAATTAACATTTTTCACACATCGATACAATTGTATTTTGTCGTCTTGTATAACAAATAACTATTATCAGATAGTCAAGGTAGGGGATGTGCAGATACTTTAAGTGCCCTTTTAATCAGTAAGTACCAAGTTACATGTATTTTTAAACCAAACGCTACTTTTGAAAGTGTGGTGGGAAATGTAGGTGATTTAACCAAAGATTTTACTTCATCTGATTACGTAATAGTAATTGCCGGTATAAACAATACGCTTCAAGGAATTAAGATATCACCTAGCTCCATATCAGCAACAGTACGTAGTCTAAAAATATCAATGTGATTTTTTGTGCTGTTCCATATTCGGAGGGACGTTATGTATTAATATGTGCGTATATGATATAAATGTTTTACTTTATAACGAATTAAATAATAATACACGTCTTATTGACGTAAATACGATTGTTACAACAAATGATTTTACGCGTCACGGTCTCCACTTAAATAAACAAGGGAAACTTAAACTTTGTAAATCCATTGCTAAGTATGTAAATACGAAATCGAATAAATATCAGTGCGCCGAAAATATTGCCACGACTAACTTTAAGTACGTTAATATGCAAAACTTAATTTTTGTAAATAGTAATGACTAAAAGAGCGTTGATTTTAAATACTATAAATGCCGAAATTATGTGCATATTACAATCACTTAAACTAAACTTAAAATAAATGCATCAAAATGCATTATTAATTCAAAATATGCAAAATATGCTATAAATATTGAATCTTCTATTTACCTGTAGTTAATTCCAAATTATAACGATTAATATATAAAAAAGTATTTATATTGACTTGTCAATTTTTAATTAGGAAATAAGATAAATTGCATACAAACTTATTATTTTAACATTCAAATTATGTGTTATTTAAAACTACATATTTACTTATACACTATACATTTATAAAACTGCACCCTGTCATTACTAGTTAACAAAGCAATTATTATTTTAACCTATTATTTTAAAATTATGTGTTATTTAAAAATTACATATTTACTTATACGCTATAGATTTATAAAGATTACACCTCTCATTACTATTTGCAAAACAATTTATAACTAAATGTTTTTCCAAGTTTTCGGGCAGAAAATTTTGGCGTCTGTCCGATAGTATGTTTTTGTACAAAGAAAACTTCTTTCTACATCCACAGAAGTTATGGGTGCATATTTTAATGCGGCTAATATGGCCAAATCTAAATTTATAACAAGATCATCGGAATTTTCCTCAAGTTTCAGAACTTTATTATTAACTTTTAGTAACAACTGATATCCACTGTTTTTTGTAAAATTTCATTTAATTTATTAGAAATAGTTTTACCAATATTTCCTGAAACAGCAGAAATCAGCTGTTGAAATTTATTAATTATTTGCATAGATTCATTTAATGACAATGCTTCCGTTTCTAATTTAGTCAATGGTTGAACTTACAAAATAGTAATTTGCTTTTATAAATGCCAGCTCATTGCGCAATTGTGTTTTCTTTAAAATGGATTGAGCTTTTTGAACGTAAGTACTTGAATTATCAGAAATTTCTAAAACTAACTCCTTTATTTTTCCAAATGATCTGCATAAAAAGAGCTGCATTTAACCAAGTACCCCGACGATAATCACAGGCTCTGGTGGTAGAGGAATATTAGTTAACTTTTCTTTGTACAATTGAATTCGTAACGGAGCTTTTAAAACACTTTCTTTATACTACTTATTAAACTATTTACTAATGGAAATTGATTACGAATTGTTTCTGCTACTCTATTAATACCATGTGCGAGACATGTTACATGTATTAAATTTTCATAAAATAATTTTAATTGCTGTCCAGATTTTACCATATACGGTGCTGCATCAGACAGCATTAAAACTACTTTATCTGTTGCAACAATATCAGGAATAAAAAATTTCATGAAAGCTTCGTTTATAAAGCGAACTATTGTTGCATGATTGGTTTTCTCAAGAACTTTGGAAGCGATTAAATATGATATACTAGACTGCGCCTCACTTAAATAACCAATCATTAAATTTGCAACATATCGCCCGCAACAATCTGTAGTTTCATCTACTGTAAAATAAAGATATTTATTTTTTGTAATTTTCTTTATATGCCCCATAGTTTCAAGATATAAATCATTAATATACCTTTTTCGAAGCGTGCTTTCATCTAGCACTTGCTTTTTACTATTTTTCTCTAAAAATGACCTAAAACTAGGATTTTGCAATTTCTTTAACGGAATATTGGCTTTAACAAGTGCACTACACAATTCGAAATTAAATTCCTCTTGTGCATTTCTTTTGGCCCTTGATTGAGGGAATTCCCTCAATCAATGCTTTAACTATCTACTTAGGTGCCATTGGAATTTTCAAATACTACGAAATAGCGGCATTGAAACTTCATAATCCGGAATATTAGCTTGATTAACTGCAGGTAATAATCTTTCTTTAAACCTGTCTTATTCATATAAAAATACATTTCTTAGTTAGACACAATAACAAAATTTAAAATAAGTTAGAATAATGCATTTTAATGCGAATTTGGAAGATATAGAAAAATGAAATATATGTTAATTATGAATAAAAAGGCAAAATATGCATAAAATTGCAATATATGCAGTATTTGGCGAAATATGCAAAATATGCAAAAATTAATTAATGTCAAATGATTGCATTTAGTGCAATTCGTCTAAAAACAAAACGATATTTTTCAACTATAAGAAATAAGCGATATGCATTTTGCATAAAATCCTCACTCTAGTAATGACTATGGGTAGGATTTCGATGCCCTAAAAATTGGCAAAAAAATGCAATTATGATCTAAAATTGCCCTAAAAATTACCTAAATTTGAAAAAAATGCTCTAAAAATTCTTTCCAAAAATTTAAATTTAGGATACGTGGACTATTTTTTTTTGTCAATGAAATTTTTCTGGTTTCAAACTAGTAGGGAGGAAATAGTTAAGGTGGGTATGCAATAGAAACAACGAATAGTAGCTTCAATTAAAATTATTTACACAGTTATTGGCTGTTCAAATATCAATTAAGGGGTAGCCCTCAGGCTGAAGATTACTATCTAACTGAGTTTATTGTTTGTCACACAGGTATATATGGATTAGAAAGTTTTCTTAGAAAAACAATATTTATGTAAAAGAAAAATGCAATACATTCTTTATAGAAGAACCACTCAGAATAATATCAAACATGTCATCTACCACAAATGTTTTGAAAAATGAAAAAAAATTAAGAACATATTACAGTATATGCGCTTTTCCACTTAGTGAAGAAGCTTTGTGTGTAATTATAAAGCAACTTAAAAACAAAAACAGCTGTGGACCAGATGACATATCCTGTAAACCTCTAAAACAAATCCATTTGGCCCTTGTTAGCCCTGTCACAAAATTAATTAATCTGTCTTTTGAACAGGGTGTGTTTCCTTCACTACTAGTCATTCCGGCGCCCAATATCACTCAATTTTTCTTTTTAAAAAATTTTTGAATATGAATATCAAAACTTCTGGGTCACTTAGAATTGAATAACATTATTACCGACAGACAGTACGGCTTTCGAGAAAACAGTCAACGATTACTGCTTTACACTCTTTTGTCCATGAAATAGTGGAAAGCTCTAGATGAGAAAAAGTTTGTTGAAATTTACTGCGATCTGAATAAAGCTTTTGATTGCGTGAATCATTCATTGTTGTTAAACAAATTAGAACGGTATCGTATACGAGGCACCGTCGCCAAATGGTTTCAATCTTACCTTTCACAAAGAATCCAGTTTGTAACAGTAACTTATAAATTACCCAATCACGTCATCAATCACTGCTACTTGTCCACTTTCCCTGTTACAGTAGGGGTTCCCCAAGGTTCCATGCTACGTCCTGTTCTGTTTTGCTAAAAAATTGATAGTTCTTGGTTTCAAATTAGATCCTTAAACTACGCAGTTCCATTCCATGTTATAATTTCCTTTTACTGTGGTCAAAAGTTCGTTCAAAGTTGTTCTACGGTATTTGTTTTTGGGTATTATCAATATTAGCGCAAGAAGTGTTTCTGATCCAGAAAAAAGTAATTCGAGTCATGGCTGGTATAAAAAGTAACAAATCTTGCAGACCTTATTATATTACCATTACCTAGCTTATGCATTCAGGAGCTTCTCTGCTTTGTCTATAAGAACCAAAACCAGTTTAAAAAGAACTCAGATTTTTACTTACACAATACAAGAAAAAAGAATGATTACCGTAATCCTTTCAATAAAACCAATATAACCACAAATGCTCCTTCCACGTTTGGTGTAAAGCTTTACAGTTATTTGCCTCAAACTTTAAAGCAATGTGACTGTCTCAAGCAACTTAAAGGTGCATTAAAATCACTTTTAATGCACTATTGCATGTACAATGTGGGAGAATTTCTTTCACTGCTACAAAAGTAATAACTTCTAGTCAGCCCTATTTGTCACAGTATTTGTAACGTTTTGTTTTATACCCATTGTATTAATGTTTAATTTATTATATACTGTTTGTTTATATTTTAAATATGTTCACTAATGACTTTACTTAAATTTAATTTTATGTATATGTTTTGACTTAATCTATACCACTTTTGTGGTCTAACGATCGAATAAATATTATTATTATTATTACTATTATTATTTTTATACTATATTATTGTTTAAGCAGTGTTCGTACAAATGGCTGATATTGATATAATATGGATATTAAAAAAATTTACGGAAGTGTACAATTAAAAGCATTGTGTAAAACTTTCATTTGTTTTATGTTCTATATTTGCACAACCCAAATAAATTGATGCATTGAGCTTAAAGTTATTGAAGCCATATAAATCATTATGGTCAAACTTATTATACAAAATTCACAGGCTTGTCTTTAATAAACTTTGATATAATGGTATCTACAAAATATTGTACTCCTGTCTACATACATAATACTAAACGCAATATTTTTTTTAATGGCACTTTTATGGAACACTTTCAAGTGAGTTATTGTTTTTAATTCAATTGGCCAATATAACCAAAAATCTAATCAGAATATACAAACTTTTCGCGATTTATGTTAAGAGACCCTCAGCAACATACATTGAAATAATTTATTGGGTGTCACACTGAAGATGAAACACGAACATATGTTTTATGACTTGTTATTAAATTGGTCTTTCATTTTTAACACTTGTCAACTGTATGACAAAATCAATCATTTCACTAATAATTTATTTTCTACGTTTCCTGTTTCACTGATGAAAACCTGAATATAATAGAGTTTGATGGACTGATTAAGGTTACCTGCATTTCTAAATAATTTGTAAACTTGAAAAAGCATACACCTACGATTAGTATTTGAAATATCTAAATAACCTACTTATTTTTATTTTTGATTTGAAAAAAAATATTATCAAGGAATTCAGAGGATTAGATTTTAGTTACTCAATGGATGCTTAGTTTCTTTACAATATATATCATCCGCTGACAGCTCAAATGTAGACCTCCATGAATTTGCACAAACTTCCCGAATTGATTAGGATAAGAAGTAGAAGCTAAAACATCTTCCAATTCTAGCATATACTTTAGTACCGGAGGATTCTTACCATGCATAAGGAATTATCTTGGCAATAATATAATCGAAGCATGTCGCCTAGCTTAATTAATTTATTTTTGTCTCAAAAACAATAGGTAAGTCTTAGTTTCTCCTCTTGGTATTGAATTAAATAATTTTGTAAAAATACTTGTACGATTTATCATTCATAACTGAAGTACTTATTCTTTGCGTTATAACTATTTATATTATTTACATGTTTTAGAAATATAAACGCTTAGATATTACAGTAGTTGTCAACAATTAATCAGAATTTAATTTTTCAAAGAAATTTAAGAATAGCTATTTGTGTATTAAGAGCGCGAAGTGATACATTGCCGCTCTGAGCGAGAAGTTTGATGCGCGACGCGTAGCGGAGCCCGGATATCTCGCGAGAGCGGCAATGTCACTTTGTGCTTGAATTAAACACTTGATTTTTTTCTACAACCGGTGTTTTTATAAAAATGTGTGGTAAAAACTAATAATTATTGATAACCTCAAATTTAACAGTTCAGTTCATTTTTGTAAGGATGTTTGTTGAAAACTGTTCTTATTTTTACAATGTTGCTTATTTTCGTAATGAACTTATTATAAAAGAGGTAGCATAATTATCCTAAAAAAATTTTACTAAATTATTACATTTACGTACTTCACACGCTTAATATAAAAATAACTATATGAGTTTATCGCATAATTACAACTTATAGAAATTTTTTTGTGTCTTACTGCACTAATTTGGTTAATGTCATGCAATTATTTAATTCACATTAAATGTGAATTAAAAGAGCTTGAATTGGTAAGACATTGTTACTTTATAGGTTAGCGTTATCTAAACATCTTGATCAATTTTGAAGTTGACTAATTAGACCACAATTAATGAGTTGGAAGTATTAAATTTGAATAAGAAATAATGTTACATGAATACTACTGTATTTTAAGGAAGGCATAGTTTAAAATGGCGTAATTTATGACATGTTGATATTATATTAAAGTGTAGAGAAAGAATAAACGGAATAACTGGAAATGTTTATGTATGCGATACTTTGATAAAAAGTTTAATCTAGATCTGAGTGTTATGTGGAGTGAATAAGAATGCGGAATCCGTTTGTTTCAAATAACTGTTACAGTTTCTATAAACAACTTAGGATGACCGGTAGATTGGTCCTAGCCGTTGTATTGAGAACAGTTCAGCTTTCGTGCGTGGCAAAGACGCACGTTAAAAGGTAGTGGGATACCTATTAAGATGTTGAGCAATATGGATTCCTAGGTCTACATAAGGTAAGAGTGACAGGGTAGAAGACACTGCGTACATACAGATAACAAGAAGAAGCGGTCAATAGAGGAGGATCTACAACTACAGCCGGATACAGAAGAATTCCAGGACATAGTCGCCAACAGCAGGATCGTCGTCGGGTAAAGGTCAACGGTAATAGGTATCATTAATAAAAATATTTTAATTTAAATACTTTGTTGCTTTTATTTTAACTGTGTATTTCCTCCGTTTCGAATTGGACCTCTGATTTCCAAGCCTGTTTTCATCGGGGTGTGAGGCTGCACCTTGGCAGAGACCCGGCCTTTCGATAAACAGATTTTTAATTATTTAATCCTCAATTTTCAGAAACCCTATGACTAACAACGCAGCCGAGATGGTTAATCAAGGTCGCCACCGAGCTACTGTCAAAGCTGTGTCCCCTAACCCCGTCGACACCCTTCCACCTACACCTACACCACCACCTGCACACACAGCATACATCTACGCACACACACTCGCCTCTCAACCACCTTCCGCACGCACACGATCCCATTCAAACGCCTCTTCCACTTCCACTACCTCTACACATTCCTACATTTTAACACGATCCACCGCTTCCGCTAAGGCACACAAACACACACACACACTCACACACACACACACACACACACACACACACACACACACAACAAACAAACCCGCACACAAACCAGAACACACACACAAACCCGAACACCCACACAAACCCGCCCTGTTACCCACACCAGCCCAGCCAACTATACCTAACACTATTCCCACAGACTTTACCTCCAGCAACACACACACCCGTACCCAATCCTCGAGATATTGCATCCACAATATACCGAAATCCACCACATCACAGAAATTCCTTTTCAATTCCCTCAAACCCCTTAACCTTCCGTGGTCGAACTTAACGTTCAACCAGAATCACACCTGCCTCCTCGAAACCTCCTTTCCGTTACCGGGTGGAACGCAACTTTGGCTTCGTCAACATTTCGGAGAACCTTCCCTAACCTTAACCCAGCTATCCGGTCCCCGTTAACCTAACTCCATTCCTAGACCTCCTTCCTTTTCCTGCGTGATTCATCACATGGATAAGGACATCCTTACCGACGAGATCCTCGATGCAATCGACCTGCTTCACTTGAGAAAGGCCGTACGCATCACCTCGAAGGCTACCAATACCCCCACTTCCCTAGTCCGCATCATTACAAACTCCCAAACCACCCTCGAGTTGCTTCTCGCAACCGGTGTCTCCATGTTCGGAAGACACTATCGTTGTGAACCTTTCATCATCCCTACACCTCTCACCATGTATTGTGTCACCTGCACGCAGGTGGGACATACCTCTGAGGAGTGTCCGACCCGATCGATCCAGTGTCCCAACTGTGGCGGAAGCCACAGACCCACGTCCTGCAAGTCCGCGGCAAACCCAAAATGTAGCAACTGCGGGATGCCCACCCCACCTACTCCTTCAAGTGCCGAATGCGGCGGGAAGCTCCTAGTTCTCCGTCACAGATGGCATTCCTTGATCCGATCATGTCTGACGAGTCTGACTCTGAAGACATCGCTCACCTTAAACCTATTCCCGACACAGATCCCGCCACTATCAAATCCTTTGTACAAGTCCTTACACACTCTCTCCTAGACATGTTCCCTAACCACCAACGCCGAGTTATCCAAACCATCGATTCCTTATCCCTCAACTTTTTACAACGGCATATCATCGTCTGCGTAGCCAGTACGCAGAGGAAGGTCGCCGTAGTCCGCCAACACCATCCTTAAACGCCTTTGTTGCCAACGGATATCGTAACAGGGACCATTAATGCTAGGGGCGCTCGTCGGAAACGCTCCCTAATTAAACACTTCCTACACTAATACAATGTACACGTCCTTTTAATCACAGAAACCAAACTCTTACAAAAATGCACATTACAATTTAACACTTATAATTCCTTCCTCAACAATAGCGCACACGGAATCGCCCTCCTAATTAAATACTCTTTCCCTTCAAGTCCATTTCAACTACCTGCAGCAACTCGAATGCGTTGCTGTAACGGTGCACTTCCCCACTCCTATAGTATTAATATCTTACTACAATCCACCCTGGCATAATACACTTTCCGATGACCTGTTAGTTTATGCCTCCAGCCTCCCAAATGCAGTCATCCTAGGTGACTTCAATGTCCGCCATATTCAATTTGGTGACACCGTAACAAATGGAAACGGCAACAGACTATCATCTGCTCTGTTGCAGTTGCCTATGTTGAGGTTCGCCAATACACAACCTACGTATTTCGACCACTTAGGCGCCTCAATAATAGATCACATAATAGTTTCCAAATCAATAGTATACTACTTCGATCATGAGTGCTTTCTAGGCACCACAATCACTTCAGATCATATTCCACTTCTGGTCAAAACTTCATTTTGTCCAGCTCCCCAACACCCCCTCAAAACGCAATCATTAAAGATTTTTCGAATGCAGACTGGAATGTGTTCGCCGAACACATCTCCAACAACTTTCCTACACCCGATCTTCAAACCACCCAAGATCTCAAGAGAGCCATTAGAGACCTAATTTCCGTAATTACGGAAGCGGTCGACACCTCAGTCCCGCTTAAAAACATCGACATTTCCAAAAAACCGCCCCCACGGCACATAGTGAACTGAATCAAAGAGAAGTGACGAACCTATCGTCAATTCTTGAGATCCAGGGATCCGGCTCTCAACACGGAATACAATCGCCTTAATCAGGCGAGAAGCCAATAAATACACAGAAGACTCCTGGGCTAAAGTCACCTCCCAGTTGGATTATCGAGACGGTAAACGCTTCTGGCTAACGGTTTGACAGACTGAACAGAAGAACAGTTGACCCCAAATCCCATCTAACCGACCTTCAGGGTAACCTAATCTCCTCCATCCAAGGAAAGGCCGATTAATTTGGTCACCACCTCCAATCCATATTCCAATCCCCCAATAATCCCCAATTCGATCCTGTTATCAAGGGATTCCTCGATAACCGTCTCGAGGAATTCCGAAACCTTAACCTTCCCGAACCTCAACTCGATAACGAGAATCCTTTCTGTGCCCCAATTACGCCCGACCAGGTCAATGCCTCGACGGCATCAATAGAAGAATCCCACGTCACCAGCCCGGCCCATGCCTCCACCTACTCACAAACATTTACAATAAGTGCTTAACCCTCTCGTACTTCCCGACGGATTGGAAATCGGCCTCCACCGTCATGATACCAAAACCCCACGCAGACCTAACCTCACCTAATTCCTACAGACCTATATCCCTCCTGAGTTGCCTCGGAAAATTCTTCGAGCAAATTGTAGCCAGGCGGCTCAGGGAACACCTAAAGTTTAACGACCTCCTTCCCACCAGCGAATTTGGCTTCTGCCCAAACCGAACGTGTCACGATCCGTTGTTGAAGCTGTTTACCGAGAGCACCAGAGCATTCAACCACAAGCATTGCAATCTGGCTGTGTTCTTGGATATTAAGCAAACATTTGACAGGGTCTGGCACGCCGGTCTCCTACAAAAAATCCGAAACCTTGACATTCCCGACCCCTTCTCCAAACTCCTGCTTTCGTACCTGACCAATCGATCGGTCAGGGTGAAAGTAGGGAAAAACTTCTCAGATCCTTTTCAACCCACAGCAGGCGTTCCGCCCCCATCCTTTACACCGTCTTTGCTTCAGATATCCCTCAAGTCAACCAACCCGGAGTAGTCGTTGCGCAGTTTGCAGATGACACCGCCTTCTGGTCGGTTAATCGGAACAGCGAAACGGCCTCCAACCGCATATCCAAAACCCTTCGGAACTTTTCCAACTGGGTCAACCGGTGGAGAGTCTCCATTAAGCGTTCCAAAACCCAAGCGTTATTTTCCGCCACCCTAGTTACGCCCAAGACAAATTCCCTAACTTATCCCCCAGAAAGTCTCCCTCATCATTAACCAAGATAGAATCCCTCTTCAAGACCAAATCACATACCTAGGTATCCTATTCACCAGAACACTTAATTGGCTCCCCGATGTTAGGAAAACACTTAACAGAATTAGAAACCATGCAAACCTACTGGGCGCCCTCCGGGGTCGAATCAGAGGTTGCCACCCCAAAACACTCCAACACACATATAAAACGTGTATCCGCCCTGTTATGGATCTCCGAGCACCAATATACACAAACATTAACCCTAACCACCTTTCCTCTATAGCATCCTGTGAACGCCGGATATTTAAACGTATACATGGGCTACCCTTCAGGTACCCCAGCAACCTCACAACACAACACGCAAATATACCACCAATCACAAATAGAATCCGAACACTTCAGAAAAACTTTGCACACAAAAGGATTTTCGGCTATACCATCCCAACCAAAGCAATCATCACAACTTCCTACACCTACCAACCTCCTAAATTCCGACGGAAAAAACCCAAACGTAAATTTAAAAACCCTTCCGCGATCTTAACCCAATTATTACACGACATCCCAGAGGAGACAGAAGAGTCCCTTGATAACATCCCATATGCATCCCACCGTCTACTGGATAACGACCACGCAAGGATACCGGCGAACGAATCGATCAACACCCTAACACCCCTCACCACACTCAACCACCCGCACCCCTAAATCAAAACATTCACATCTAAAATATGTAAATCAAACCTTTAACCTTTTTTTTTCTTTAACACCAAATAACAAACCCTCAACAAATTGTCTTTTTTTTCTTTTTTTACACCATAAATAATAAGCTCATTACAAAAAACATTGCAACACCAACAATAACGAAATGACCAGGGCTGAAGAGAAGGAATCCTGAACAGTCTACGAATAAGCATAAGACACACTCGGGCCAGAGTTATACTTAGAGAGAGCAGTCGCTTGCTGGCGAGTATTTTGTAACGATTTGTGGTAGGTTTTTATTTGTAAACAATTCGTGCCGCGATATTGTATATACAGGGTGCGGCATTAGTTCGTCGAAGTACGATATATCCGTTATTAAAGGAGATATCAAAAAAAGCTATCTACAAAAATTATAGGCAACTTTAAACCTCACATTATAAAATTATTTTCGTATTTACAGGGTGTTACATATTACTAGGGTGAACTAAACACACTTTTTTTAAATGGGACACCCTATATATTATTTCAAATTTAGATTAAGCTCTTCTCCCCCACACTTCCAATATAGGGTTTCATTACGTTATACATGGTATTTAAAAAGTTATGGACAATTGTACACGAAAATAATTCTCATTTCAACACCCTGTATACCGTAGACAGAACAACCTAACAATATTTTTTTCCAGGCATAACTTTTTGAAATTGGTACAGTGTTACGAGAAAGTGTGATTTCTTTATTATTGCACCAATTTAATA